>MU399853.1:0-229449 GCA_022578945.1 Hypoxylon fuscum | reverse complement strand
TTTAATATATATTTTTATATATTTTTTATAAATTATATTTTTTAAATTTTTTTTTAATTAATAAAAATATTTTAAATAATAAAATATAAAAATTTTTTATTTTAAAAAAATTAATTTTTTTATAACTTTTTTAATTTTTTATTTTTTTTAATATATTATTAATATTATTTTATTTTATTATATTTTATAAATAAATTTATTTTATTTTTAAAATTTATACGGTTATAACCACCCCGCGTTCGTCGCCGGCCTCGTCGTAATTACGATTTAATTATTAAACAAACGCGCTTATATAAAAAGTAATCGACAAGCGCACGCGCGACCGTGTGATCGTTTAACAGCTAATCATCCAAACAATACTTATAGGTTTAATTATTTAACCAACCCGTTTACGCAGTATTACAGCTTACACCGAGCCTTCCGATATCTACCCAAGTGATGAGTACCTTAATAAGCAGATGACTTAAATACTTCTCATTGATACAACATGTATTCTTGCGGACTTCGTATAACATGGCAAGGTGCCGTGGTAAATGTACAGTGCCCGATGCCGTCTTCCCCTATTTCCACAACGCCCCATTGGATAGGGAGTTGATAGCCAAATTCTCTGTCTTCGGCGGGACAGTGACATGCAGCGCTGATTGCCATGCTGTTAGTCGATGCCATCCTCATAGTCCCGTCGTATTTACGACATCCTAGGAGTATGATAACCCCGACATTGACAAAACCTACTATCAACGCTGCAGGCCGGTATGTATTAGCACGTAAGTACTGTAGAAGAGGGTAAGAGGTCTCACTGATGATCATCGCAAACGGGCTATACCCCATCGTCGAAAACGTATTCCCATAGTCCTCCAGCCCATCGGGCCTCAGCGCCGTAATACGCGCTAGGAAGAAGGTTTGTGAGATCAACCAGTGGAAAAGGGCGGAGAAGAGGGTCAGCGGGATGCCGTAGCGGAACGGGACCGAGATGAAGTAGCTCGAACGCTGGATGCCGACAGGCTCCGAGACGCGCAGCGGCTTGCGGTGCCCGGGGGTATGGAGTAGGCTGAACTCGCGCTGCACGAGAAATGTGCTTAGGACGACCCCGTAGAGTGTGTAGATCAGGGAGAAGATCAGTTGGGGGAGGTTGATGATGAGGACGCTGAAGATAAGGCCCATAGGGTCGGTGCGTGGCAGGGGCAGGACAAGGTAGGTGAGTGGTGTGACGGCGCCGAAGCCTAGGGATCTGAGGTACGAAAGCGTGGGGTTGATATGGCGGTGCCGTAGGCCGGTATCGAGAATGCGCTTTAGAACCACGATGAGGGTAGCGAGGAAGATGGTGTATCTGGGGAGATAGGCAATGATTAGTGAGGGTGAAAGATCGACGAGGAGTGATGATGCTTTACATAAGAATAAGATGGAGCCACTGTTTCCAAGTTGCGGCTGACATCCATCTCATTTTTTCCTTCTTCCACTCGCGAGGATGGGGCTCGAGAATCGGCTCTCGTTTCCCTTTTCGTTTCAAGGTTGCTGCCTTCTCCTTATTGATTATGTCGTATTTCGTAGCCAAGCACATATTCTTCGTCGTCTCGTCCGGCTCCCGCATGAAAGAGGCTATCGCATCGCCGAGTGTAGATAAAGTATTTTCTCTCGGGGTTGTGATATGACCTGGTTCATCGCCAAACTCTTCTTCTCTCCGTGCTTTCCGACGTCTATCCTCGATTTTCCGGTTCTGCCATATGAGAAATAAGGCAAGGAATTTAACAAAGTTCAAGACGACGACGGTATACGAGATGTGAGTCGAGTACTGCAGTCGGCATCTGTTTGACGTGGCTTGAGGAACTTGCACTAGGCAACTAGCCACCTCATATCGTGGTGGCCCGAGGAACCAAGTCGTCACTGGCGGAGGAGGCGAAACTGCAGTGAACTTGCCCGTACCGTTGGATGAAGCCCACATGTTCTTGGCCCAGCTATCCCACCGCGGAGTGACAGAGACGTATAGGAGTAAACTGTTGTCAACCCCCTGAATAGTGTCATTTTTCACGAATATCACGGCATTTCCCTGTACTGCCCAGTAATCATCATATAGCGCGTAGCACTCCGAAGTATTCTTTGCCTCATATCGGCCGTGTCTGGTATCGTTTTGCATATCAGCTATAATGTTGTGGTAATCTTGTTCGGGGTTCACTCGGGAATCGTTCCATCCAGGATCACTCCCTCGGTTGAGCTCCGCTGCGCGCAAATCCCAACTTGCTCCCAAGATAAAGGAGTCCTTGACCACTGCTATCGTATAATCGTTGGATGCGAGAGACTGAAAGACTGCCGAGTTAAAACTTCGTCGTTAATAGTCAGCGGATTTCGGTAGTGTCACATCTTGTTGGTGAATATGATATCCTTACAGGAGATGAATAGGTAAAGAGCTCAGAGATAGAATGACGCAAGAGGCAAGCCGCCATCGGTTGATATATCGAAGATTTCTCATGCTCGGCACGCCGATGTCCAGCCATCCGCCGCGCTTATGTACGTAGTCGATATCATCCCGGGTCGGAGATGCCTGAAGTTGAATGCAAAAATTGGACGTCGAAAGCATTCCCGTACTTAGGACGTTAATCAGCAGATGCAGATAGCGATTGGCCGTGTTAACTGTCTCGCAGTCACCAGTGTAGATAAGTCCGACGCCATCTCTACTTGGATATTTCGACGAAGCGTAAATCACTAGGACAAGATTAGTGGTAAATATGGTAGCGATGAGGGCAATCTGTAGAAGTAGTGCTCGGTTCCTTTTCGATAACCGGATGCGCCATGAGGTCTTTTCATTGTCGTTTATTCCTGGGAACCATCCTGCAAGGCTTTGCCTATCCGCAAATCCGTGTGCTAGGAACGGGATATGGTGCGTCTCTTCGCTCGGTCGTGAAATAACTTCTCCCTGTGCTTCTTGACCGAGAGACGGACGGCCTGTTCGTGGCAAACCCTGTCTTAGGAACGATTCTGCGCTGCTCGAAACTATTAATACGTGCACGTTTCGTGTATGTTGAGACTAGCCTTGTCTGAGTCGTATCTGTTGCACTTTCCGGCGACTGGCTGACTTTATGATAAAATTTGCCAGCCACCTTGGACCCTAGACCTGATAGAAACATCCGCCTGCTACTTATAAAGCCCTTCATCATTCATACAAGGGTGGGGGGAGAGGAGGAGGTAAAGTAATTTAATTCTTCACTGAGCACCCATCGTAAAGGCGCAGGTGAATTGGAATATCTGCGCATTTATATTACGAACCGCTGATTCATTGAGTTCTGGATCAGTATAGTAGGACTCAATGATACCCGGGTAGTCTCCCGCGTGAGATTTCAACCTCAGCCATGATGTTTCAAATCTACGATACACATACACTATTTCTGAAGCAAACGTTATACTCGCCGGGCGCTTGGTGGATGTAATACCTACCTAGGTATTTTTAGATTCGCCCACGTAAGGGAAAGGCGAAATTTTGTTTCGTCGGTGAGGGACAGTGCATGTGGTGATACCCGAATTCAACCGTTTTAGACCCCACGATCCCTAGACTAAAGCAGAGTAACCAGGTGGCTCTTTATATACGACACTAAATAAGACAATTGGGGGCAGTTTGGTCAAGTTTAGAGATTCTCTTGGGGATGGTGAGTGTCCGGGCATCCCCATGCAACTCCGAATGAAATCGCAAGCGACTAATTACCTACATAAACTGTCAGAAGAATAAAAATTTAAGGCTTGGGTGGCTTACGCCCCGTGCGTCTGCTATAGTCCATGCCAAACAGCCCCTTTTTATAATACGTGGAGAATGAGACGATTAAGGCAAATTTCGGCTGCTTCCCCAAGGCTGAATCATATCCCATTCTAGGCAGCTAACTCCCGTTTCTTTATCTAAACATTTATGTATTCCTAGAGCTGGTTGGGGCTGAATACCTAGGTAGGCAGTAAAGTGTACTACATGTTGGCTTAAACATATACGCCGTACTATTACCTCGTGGAGCTATCGGGATGAATCAAAAGCCGTAGTGTAAGATAAATGTCTTGATTCGAATCGTCCGCGTACAGTAAGGATCACATCCTTTCTAATCTGTTCTAGGCATACATAGAGAATACTTCCAATAAAAACCTGGATGCTAAGAACCGTTCCGACATCGTACCACCTCCCGCCACCGTTTCTGTTACCCTCATATAGTTTCGGGGTGGCTTTGGTAAGGCTTACTCACACTACATAGACCCAGGGAGCCAGGTTTCCCAGAGCATCAGCCAATGGCACAGCCACAACGTAGCCATTGTCGTACAGAGCAGGGTACGCGGCATTGGGTCCTGTATTACTCTCGTACACCAGCCGCAGCAGTGTTGGCTTGAGAGGATGGTATGTCGACAACCCACAGACACGCCACCATTTTTCTTCTTCAGCTCTACACCCTTCTCCCTAACGTCACCAACCATCACACCGAGATTCAACTTGTCCTATTCCCCAATATGATATTGGAGAAGCCAGCGGTTGTAATCGAGCCAGGGGCTTGGACTCCAAGCCCTGAACAATAGTAAGCTCAAACTAGATTTCGATAGATAGGTATCATTGGGAGGAACCTAGGAGGTTTCAGATTAAGACTAAAGGATTCGAAACATGACTTTCTGAACATTCTTCTTCGATTGTGGCTTTCATATTAATATTTAAAGATTCGAAGATGTAGATTTGTGATGTGTTTAGATATTTAAAATATAATAATGTTTTAGATTATTGTCCCGATATACTTTCATTTTTACCCTATTAATTGGCTTCAATCTTGTTTCTAAAGTGTCGTGTCAGGGTGCAATTGAAAAGGGGTTCGCCAGAAAGAAAATCACTTACATTGTGGAATTCCGACTTGACTTGGAACCTTCTTCCATCAACAGTAACCGATGTTAGTGACACGTAATTCGACGTTGGAAAACTCTTATCCAACATAGCTGCAAGATCCCACGGTCCACGCCCAAGAAGTCTCCAAGTACTGGGAGTGGTCTAGTAAACATTTTCGTGTAAATAGGTAATCAACGCCATCACCGAGTTACCATACTTGCTGCCGTATTTTCTGTGTTTGCCGTACTCGCTACCGTACTCGCTACCGTACTTGCCGTACTATCTATCCTAACATCAACTCGTTTATGAATGCGACCGGCATGCTCCGTCAGGTTAAAGTCCTCCTCCGGTCCGCCGGCGCCGACGGTGGCGTGAAATGTCCTCCCAGGCGGAATATCGTGCTCGCTGGTGCCCAAGTTTCGTGTGGGCGGTCGACTTTGACTGCTTGCGTATGAATTGGAATAACCGTAGCGACAACCAGTACTTTCCTCGTCTCCAATGCCAGACCCTCGGGCAAGTTGAATAATCAAGGTCGCCATAGACATCTCGATATTAAGCTTCACCATGTACGCCACGGGGTGGAACTGGATGTAAGTGAGTGGGTTAGGGACAGACATTGATAAAATAAGCATGACCTATATTCCGCTTCTTGTCAGCTAGTAACTTATTCCATGGGGGTATTGGCTTGTCACATACGTCCATAAGAACCGAGACGACTATGATCTTCTCGTTGAAGCGGGCTAGGGGGCGATATTTGACCAAGCCATGGTGTTTAATGAGCCGCTTCCTAACAGTTCGACAGAAGTATAAGTTCAGTCCTGCGTCGACAATGCAAATGAGGACTTTGGAAGTCCTATCCCAGTAATCGTTGATCCTAACAAACCTGCAACCCTCTAGTTAGTAGCTGGTTTTATATAGGGGTCCTAGCTTTTGAGACGTATGTACTCACTTCATGCTAACGGGAGGGACTAAATGAGACGGAATGTAAATACAGAAGACGGCAATGTTAATCATGGTGATAATCATAGCTGTCCCATATCTCAATAGCCTGATTGTTTTCGTGTGTTCAGAAACAACAGCAATTCGGTTGATGATAATCTGCATCTGCAACTGGATTTCTAACACCCAGAAGAACAGAATCCAGAAGATAATGAAGAACTGAAGAGGCACGCTGATTATGAACTAGTTAGCCTTTGCTTCCGAGATGACCAGAACATGATTGCTCACGATGGATTTTCTCCGAAGCGGCCATCAATCCAAAGGTATCCAACGATGATAATACACGCATTTGCAATAATTTCACCCCATACCATGTACAACTATAACGCTAGGCGTTAGTGTGCTCTTCTATTCACTCCTCTTGTAATGTGTTTAAAATAAAAATAATGTAGACACATGGCAAGGGTCATCAAGACTGCGGAGAGTGATGAATTTACTGCTTACGTATAGGCTGCGTCTAGCGTTTTGATTTCGACGTGTTTGTTTTATGGCCTCCCAGACAGTCAAGAATCCAAACCCAAGCGAGAAGCCGCAGGCCAAGGAGGCGAGCTGAAGGTCGAGCTTGTCCACCATTGTAGAGATGTAGGGTCTATCTAGCAATACTCTTAACGACTCGGCGTTGACGCCAATCTTTAGCCTTGAAGCCTGAGGAGCGAGTAGGCCGTTAATGAGAGTTGATCGAGGAACTGCTACATTTTTCGTAGAATATGCGCAATAGTAGATAGGGAAAACTTCTATGGCTACCTCTTGGGTATTTAATAATGTAACCTTGCAGCTTTTTGCCCCCTTTAAGAAGCGGGCGGGCTTGATAACCGCATTAGTTCCCTTCAGATTCATCTATTCCCAAATCTTAAGTGCTAGTGCATACTATCAAAGGTATGTGTTAAGCTTCGATGGATTTTAATCGGGGCTTTGTGCTGTAGTTGACTCGTAATTCAAACTCTAACGATTAGACAGCAAGCATGGAGACTGGAATGATTATGTACTAGACACTTTTTACGGATCATACGTGTACATTAGCTGAGGAGACCTTCGAAGCATCTTCCCTGAGCCTTAGGTACCTAGGTAGGTAGCCGAAATACAAGATCTTATGTAGGTACATGTATCTACAGCTATTATGAATCAACGATTCCTCTCGTACTAAGCTGAATTACCATTGCGATATGCTCATCAGTAGAGTAAAACTCTACGTTAATTTTGGAGTTTTGTTATTTTTTCTACGCCGTACTATCCATGTAGCTATGGCTCAAACCGTGACAATTGCTAGTGAGAATTCAACCGGCACAAATGCGTTGGACACTTGCCTTAGCAGATTGCATTTCCACCGCAAAGGTATCCCTGTTCCCTTTCCCAGTAGTTGAGCCGGCCGACTGGACATCGCAAACAATCGATCGTTCGACATCCACAATCATCAAGTTGCCATTGTTCCACATCATGTTGCGCGGCTCCGCGTCGCAGTGGAGGACTTGTAACCCGTGTAAGGCCTTGTATGCCGTAGTAACCATGTCGTCATTGCAGCCTTATCAACCGCCTTCTCGCCTGCACGAAGCGAACACTCTCCAGCCCAGCTAAGAAACATGAAGTATCTGAAAATGCCATAGTGAAAATACGGTGTGACTAGAGTGATCATACCGAGACATACCGGGACGTGCTTCCCCTGAATAGGACGGAGATAGTCGTAGATCTTGTTCTCATGCTGTAGGTGCTTGAGGTTGTGTGGAACTACGCCTTTGGCGATGAGAGTGTAGCCATGACTTGTTAACCGCACTTTGAAAAGTGACCCGACAGCTCCGGATATGTAAAGAGGCGTAACATCGTCGCCAGTTTCGCCGGCGAGCTGGGCCTTGATGAGCTGCTGGAAATCTAGCAAGTCTATGTGCCGTGGTCCGTGATAAGCAGAATTAGGGCATTCTCTATCCACGGGGCCTTTATTCGCAAGACCCACCAAGCATGCTTGAGTGCAATACGGCTGATCCTGGACGGGTGTTATCGGCGGGGTGCGTTCTTCCTTACGCACGGTTTCGGGGATGGAGCGCAATACGTCGTCGTAATCCACGTTCCAGGTCGAGTTGTTTCGAAGGGCTAGATCGCACCATTGTTGCGATGTCGGTTCCGCAGCGAGGGCCCGGAGAGTGAAAGCAAGCACTTGAGCGACGGCGGTATAGTATAGCGCACCCCTGGCATCTCCCTGGACGTCATCTTCCTGGGCGTCATATTCGGGTATGCTTACCCAATAGTAAGCGATGGTAGGATCGTTACTAGGGATGTGCACGAAGATGAAAGCCTCTCCCGTACATAAGTAACCATATTGCTTTCCGCGTTTGACCGTATTGCAAAAGAGTTCTGCGATTGCGGCGGCGCTTAGCCATCGAGACGCTGACTCGAAGTGGTTCTTGTCTATGTTGATAATATCACGGCCTAGCTCGAACTCCACCATGTCCAAGCCCTTCTTAACCTCTTCCTTGGTAAGCTTGTGTGGTAGCTTATACTCGATAGCAACGGCGGCATCTAGGCGAATCAGCTTTCCCGTGACCTTGGTATAATGTTTGGCTTGCAATTCTGGATGGATTTCGGTAGCTAATTCTAGAACTGGTACTTCGACGGTGTCTTCCATAAAGTCCTCAAGTTTGCCTATATACTTGATTGGGCCGAAGCGAGATTTGGTGATTTCCAATTCAATCTTAGATCGGAAAGCAGGGTTGGAAGAGAAGGATGATGCGAAGAGTTTGTCCAATACCTTACTTACCTAGGTAGACTTTGTTGGCAGCGAGACCAAGTGATATCTAGGTCATGAGGAAGGAACGACTGGATACCCCAGGTATCCATGGAAACCAGAGTGTACATATATAACCCGGTCGGGTACATACGCGATAGCTTGTTTACAATGAGACAACTTTCCCTGCCGAACCTGAATCCCTAAGGTACAGTCTTTTTGATAGTGCACAAAAAGACGTCGCACTGGCAACGCGGTGTGGGTTCGGAGGATGTACGCGCGAAGTGATTTGGTAGGAAGAGATTCGGTGGAAGACGAAATTGTATGTAGATGTAGATGTTAGGATGGGTTTTATTCATTAGCATTAAGGTACATTATCTTTAAACGCTTATACTCTACCGACACTTCGAACTTTGACCATCCACTCATTAACTTTGCCCTCTTCATTTGACTTGTTCCTTGTATCCAATACTTTCTGTACGTCCTGTATCGTACTCGCGCCGAGCAGAGGCATCTCCATGTCCAATAGCAATGCGACAGCGGCGCGAATGAGCACTGCGTCTCCCTCGAATACGTAGACATCCCATAGGCGAGTGCATTCGTCCAGACTGAAATGTCGCGTGAAGCAGGACGTGAACACGCTTCCGAGATACTCGTCCGGTTCCAAGCCGAGTGCCGAGCTGGTCAGGTGTTGGTGCAATCGCGGCGACTTCGTAGCCAGTGTCTGCAGGAGCAGGTTATAAGCCGACATCTTGGCGCCGGCATCGGAAGCGTAGAAGGAGAAGGGGAGGGGCCGATTGAGGATGTTGGCTAGGGCAACGAAAGCTGCGGTGGGTGTAGCGAGGTTGAGCAACAGTACGGCGGCGATAGTCTATCAAACCAAGTTAGAACTCCAGATAGATGAGTGAGAGAGGATGAGACAGAACTCACATTGCAACCAGTCACGTAGCCAATGTCGCTCCGGTACATGGTGTAGGCGCGGAGGACATCAATAAGACTCCCGTGTAGTGGGCCGCCGACTTGGAAGATTCTGAGATCGACCCAGGTGAGCTCCTCTACGTCCCTCTTGATCTGCGCAAACCAAGCCGTCTTGCGTTCGTCCTCGAGGCTAGCTTTCCCGGCGGCGCAGCGATGGTCGACCTCGCGTGCTCTCGCCAAGGCCGCCTGGAATGACGTCTCGGTCAACCCCAGCTCGTTCCCGACGGCTCTCGACCACACGGCGCCTCGGCTACGGGGCGCTACCCCTTTCCACCATAATTCCCGGGTCTGGCTGCGGCGCTCGCGCATGGCAGTGTCCCACCTCTTCAGCACGTCGTCTTCCCAGATCTGCATAAGTGCCTTGGAAGCGTTGTCCTTGCAGCGTTCCTTCTCCCTGCGGGCGGCTTCTCGCTTCTTGTCGGCGCCGATGCTGCTTGCCATCATCTTCTGGTACTCCCGGAGGTGTCTCCTCTCTTCGGCGGGATCCTTGGGCGGCAGCCAAGACGGTCTCGTTCGCGAGAGGACTGCCTCCTTCTCCTTGGAGATGGGCAAGGGGTCGATCATGATATTGGTCCGCCTAAGAGGGGGGAGTTCGGCGAGAGCGGATTTAATCCGCGGCTTGGGCTTGGACGCAGGGTGATTGTACGTCGAGTGTTTGACGCCGTGCTTGTCAAGCTCGTCCGCGTGCTCTTCCAACTTCTCGGTGAGGGCCTTCGCTTCGGGGCTTAGATCCGAAATGGCGGCGGTCCAGCTCTTGGCACGAACCTTGAGCGATGAAGACGACGACGACGACGATCGGATGGAGTCATCTACGTCTGCGTCCGTGCTCATGTTTGTGCTTATAGATAAGCCTGTTTCCGCCTTCCACGTCGGAGACCTAAGGCAGCCTTGATGAACAGCGATGGGCGGGGTGCCATTTCCGACGCTGCGAATCCGTTCCTTAGGTCGTCTTTCAGGAGAAGCTGACGTGGAGCTCGGACGGCTGGCTGAGCGCTCCAACGGTGGACGTGGCGACAACGGTACATTGTCTAGTATGAGATCGTCCGGGATATTGTCGTCTTCCTCTTCGTCGCATTCTTTTTCCAAATCAATTGTCGACTTAGGTTCCCGGCCTAGCTGCTGCCAGCTGCTGCGTCGTCTCTTGGGCACCGCTAGGCCTTTCTTGTTGTCTAGAGGGCTGAGAGACCGAGCCGTGGATCCGTGGTTTTTGGCGTTGGCGTTGGCATTGAGGTTTAGACTTGGGCTTGGGTTTCGCCGACGATGAGACAAGTTTGCCGAGGAAGCAGACCGCTTGGGAATCGAGAGGCCACGCATTGGCAAGGGGTTCGACTCCCCACTAAGGCCTGTGCTGAGGCTGCGAGTGCTAGTATCACGAAACTGTGCGGTCAAAGACGTGGTCGGGATCCCGGATCTTGACCCTGAATAGGACTGAGCAGTGCGCAGCTGCGGGCGCGCGCTAGGCCGAGCCAGATCGCGAGACTGGGGATTAATCTTGGGGCCAACATGCTTGACAGAGGCGGCGCGAAGATCGGAAGCGAAGGAAGCACTGTAGGGATTCGGAGCCGACTTGAATGAGACCATCCCATCGTCATTACCGTCGCCGCCGCCGTGGCCGTCATCGTCGAGACCAATCTCCTCAAAATGGGCAACGTCCGCCGTGAGACCGTCGTCGTCGTCGCCGTCCGAATTAAAAGAGCGAACCGAGGACGCTCGCGAAGTCATGGCGGATGAAGTCATGCCGGGTGGTGAACCAGGACCGGAACTCAGAATTGCGAGATCAACTCCGTATGAGTGTTCGCCGCCGTAGCTCATGATCGCATCGCCGTGCATCGAGTGACGGTCCTCTATACACCAGGTAGATAGATGGGATGCTTACGTCCGTGTTGTATACTGATTACGGCTGATGGTTAGTGAATGATGAATAGGATTAGAGCGCGCGTATGCGAGTTGGAGGACGAAAATCCCACGAGAATCCAACGAGGGAAGGGCAAGAAGAAGAAGAAAAAAGAATGAGGGACGAGATATTGAAAGAATGGACGAATATCAAAGATTACTCTTGATATTCCATAAACAAGGCGGCTTCCCCCAGAGAATGAGCGACTGGTTCAGTTAGAAGTTGGGAAGTTGAAACATTAGGAGGTAATGCAGTAAGAAGTAATGAAAAGTTCAAGTTGTCTTATCACCATACGCATATGAAATAGTATTACCCGTACAGCCCGTACCACCGGTTGCCCGCTAGGTTCAGGGGGGGATTATCCGTACTACCCCCACTACATCACATCCATTCCAGGTTAGACTAGATTACCTAGGTACCTACCCCTATTTCCTTCAATACATGCATGTGTAAGGTAGGAAGTAAATCTCAGCACATGCATCCTTGATTCCTTCGCGCCCGGGATCAGGATAGTAATCCGTCATGCCTTGGCCCAACCTGGCTCTGCCTTCAACCTTGATCTGAAAACAACTCAATTACAGGGTATGTCAAATGCAAGGTAGAGGACAACTTATGTAATTTGTAGATATTTGTGTAAGTAAAGGATGAATCCGTGTTCGACCTCGCTCGCAGCTCGCACGGCGAGTTTTCAGGTTGGCATGTCGTGATAATTCGTCGTCCCAAATCACTAGAGATATAAGCTGCTAAGGCCGTTCCTCTTTACCTTAGGTAGGTAGGTACCTAGGTAAGATAGGCTGTAGGTAATTCATTTAGGTTCCAACACACTCGAGTTGTTATTAAGGTCTTCTTCACAATCTGCTTGTCCGTGATTAAATAAAAAAAAGAGCTTCGAGTACCTTGAAATAGACACGAACAGTCGTGCCATTCGTGCCAATGCAGACCAAGCTTGCCTGGTCGTTCTCGACGCCCTTTTTATGCTACCTATCAGCATGCCTCGTAAGATGCCTTTTTACACAGAACGCCCCTCGTTGCCAGCAGTTTACCATCCCTATCCCAGGCGCACCGGCACCGCAACTTTAGGGCACGATCTCCTCGTTCTCCTCCAGGACCTCCTCCACGATCTCCTCGATCACCTGCTGCTCTCCGTCTTCCGCCAGCTTCGCCTCCGCCTCCGCCGCCTGCTCCGGCAAGCCCAGTTCGAGCCTCTCCTCCTCGAGCTCGGCGTCCACCGACGCGCGCCACGCCAGCCATTCGTCGAGCAGGCGTCTTCTGGCCTCGACCACCGCCAAGTCGGCCGAGGCGCCGCGCTCCGCATCTTCTTGCTCGAACACCTTGGAGTACTCCCTGAGGTTCTTGCGGATCGACTTCTGCTCGTCCTTGCTAAGCAGAGTCGCGGGCCTAGGCCGCCACAGCCATTGGCGGAACTTCTCCACAGGTTCTTCTCGCAACACTTCGCCCCTGAAGTCGTAGAGATGGTACCCATTCTCCATCTGCGACTAGTTGTCAGCACCGCAGATCAAGCATATTACGTGAGAATAAAACGTACCGTGTGTTTCCAGACGGATGCCCAGGAAGCGACGAAGCGCCCCGACGGATCCCATTGGATGTCCGTGACGCCGTAGTGGTCGGCCGCGTTCATCAGCTGCAGGTTGGCGGTGAGGTCCTTTTCGCTCTCGGGCTTCTCGCCCTCGAAGTCGAGGTCGTAGAACTCGAGATCCGAACTCTGCTGGTTAGCAACCGTAGCGACGACGACGAAGCGGCCCTTGGGAGACCAGTAGATGGCGTTGCTGTTCTTCTTCTCCAGGGTTCGTAGGTGCTTGAAGTTGCCTACGGCCGATCCCTTGGCCTTTTCGGGGCAGAAGAAGGCCACCGAGGTCTTGGGGGCGACGGCGGTGGGGCCGGTCGGCTCGGGGGTGGTGATGATGACGAAGCGGTCTCCCTTGGGCTCCCAGGCAAAGTTGATGACGGTGTCCTTGATAGTATCCACAACCTCGACCGGGACGCCCTTTTCCTTGATGCGGAAGATTTCGAGAGTGGTGGCTTGCGACTTCTTGGATTTGGAATGTCGGTCCACCTTGACTGAGAGATAGGTGGCATCGGATTGCCAGTGGAGCTTGGCGTCGGTGACGCTGAACAGGTTCAAGGAACGCACGATCTCCTTGGAGGGTATGCTCATCAAACCGACCTTGGCGGGATTGCTGCCGATCTCAGGTGTCCAGAAGCAGAAGAGCTGCTCGTACTGCTTCACCCCGTCTCTCTGGGGTGTCGAGGGCGCCCATTCGAAGTCCATGACACCCTCCACCTTGATTGTGGTCTTGTCCAGCAGACCCATGCGAGGCAGCTCGTATACCGAGATGGAGGAGCCTTGGGTCATTCGCGCCACGTACTTGTCGTCCGAAGACCACTTGAACGCCGGCCAGGGGAACTTGGGCGGGGGCTTGGGCGCTCCTTGGGGATCGTTGGCGGTGCTCGGTATGTCGAGGTTCGCGAAGGATCGGAGCGGCTTGGCAGTCTCGACATCCCAGATGACATAATTCTTGCCGTCTTCGTCTAACGATAGCTGGGGGTGGCCCTCGTCGGGGATAGAGATGGGCCTGTTGGACCATGTGACGATGTACTTTTCACTCGGGGAGAAGTCGAGCATGTTGACGAATGGGTGGGCGAAACGTTTCTGGCGAGACCACGAGGCGCCGCCCCAGAGCTGCACACCCTGCTGGTGGACGGATACCAGAAACGTTCCCAATGGAGACCACTGCACGAAGCTCTCGGTCCAATGCTGGCGATCGACAATGTTCTCGGGGACCTCCTTCTCGTTGTTCCAGAAGATGCCAACGACGTCGCCTCGATACATGGCGAACTGATCACGGCCGCGACCGCTAGGATCAGCCAGGAACGAGCGCAGGTGCTCCTTCTCGGCAAAGTCGTCGATCTTGGGCGGTACGTAGTTATCGTCTACTCGTCCTTCTCGGCCGTAGCGGTCGATGTCGGTCATCTTGTTGACTCGCAGGGTATGCTTCTTGTCGAGGGGTACCATGTCAAGCTGCCTCACCGCGGCGGCGGCTTCGGCGGGGGACGTGTATTCAACAAAGGCGAATCTATAACAAATGTCAATACTCGACTCGACTCGACTCAACTCATCTCCCCTTATCTCATCTTATCTCATGATATCTCATGATATCTCATCTAGTCTTGTCTCGTTTCTTACGTACCGTAGGGATTTGCCATCTTGCATGGGCATGTATACCTGCTCCTCTTTCGTCTTTCCCACCTGATTCAGCTTCTTCAACAGAAACTTGAGAAGCTTGGGTTTTTGGTCCTCGGTGACCTCGGGCAGACCGTCAACGACGACGAAGGTGTCGTAGCCCTGCTCGAGTTGAACTTCGTACTTCTCGCGCAGATCGGAGATGTCGACCTCGTCCTCGTCGTAGTCGTCCTCGTCGACATCTGCGTCGCGCAGGTGATCGAATGACGGCGCCATGTTGGGTGAGCGTACGTGTACGCGTACGTGTATGCGAATGTGTATGTGTATGTGTATGCGAATACTTCGTAAATGTTCGTCTGTGGAGTTGCGGAAAGTGGGTGGTGGGAGGTGGGAGGTGGGAGAGGAGAAAAACGATGCCCCGCCTCCAAGGAAAAATGAAAGAAGAAGAAAAAAAGACGGGGTATGGATGCGAAGAAACCTGGGTGATGTTTTTATCTCCTCGGCTAAGGCGAAAGCGCAAAGGGAAAATAATAATTGTTGAATCGGTGATCAACAACTATTAATTTAATGTACCTATGCAATTATTCGATGATGATGATGAAGGTGGTGATGAATTCGTCAGGGAATAAACAACGTGAACTTTTTTTTTTTGACAGAGAAAAATCAAAGCCCCAATTGTGTGTGTTCCCGCCTCATTATCGGCCGCCTGATAAGATTTCATTGGCAGGCACCAGCACCGTGCAGATACCCCACCTTTAGCGTCAAGGTGCTGTAAGTTCCAGGTACCTAGGTAGGTACCTAGACGCAGGACTGCGGGCGGGCACATGCAGTGTACCTACCCACGGCAACATGTTTCTCCTTTTACCGCTGCCCCGCGAAAAAAAAGTTAAGTTTGGTTAGGTACGGTTCACGTTGTGCAGCCCACCATACCCATACCTCACCATACCTACCTCACCATATCATACTTAAACCTCTACATAACAAGTTCAGGACGACGTGAGCTTCGCAAGGCATACCACCAACGCGCAACAAAACTCCTCTCCAAGTTGGTTTGTCAAGATGGTATTCGTTCCCCCCTTTTTGATTTTATTCAGTCTTCTGTCTTCTCCCTCTCGACTCTTGCTAACCAAAAAAAAAAACACTCTAGTCGTCTTTCAGTCCTACCCAGATCTTCCAAGAGGGCACCACCGAGGAGAAAGGAGAAAATGCCCGTCTCGCCGCCTTCGTGGGCGCTATCGCCGTGGGCGATCTGGTAAAGAGTACCCTAGGTCCGAAGGGGATGGACAAGATATTACAGTCGGCGTACGTACAACAACAACAATATTCGGAACGGTAATCTAGTAACTAACCTCTACTTCCCAGTTCCACCTCGGAAATCATGGTCACCAACGACGGCGCCACCATCCTCAAGTCCATCGCCCTCGACAACGCAGCAGCCAAGGTCCTGGTCAACATATCCAAGGTCCAAGACGACGAGGTAGGAGACGGTACAACCTCGGTCGCCGTGCTAGCAGCCGAGCTCCTACGAGAGGCCGAGAAGCTTGTCGACAAGAAGATACACCCCCAGACCATCATCGAAGGCTACCGAATAGCGAGTCAGGCGGCGCTGCAGGCCTTGGTAGGCTCGGCCGTAGATCACAGCAAGAACCCCGAGGCCTTCAAGAAGGACTTGCTCGCCATCGCCCGCACAACCCTGAGCTCCAAGGTGCTCGCCCAAGACAGAGACCTCTTCGCCAAGCTTGCCGTCGATGCCGTGCTACGACTGAAGGAGTCCTCCGATCTCAGCCACATCCAGATCATCAAGAAAGCTGGCGGCAAATTGAGCGACTCGTACCTAGACGAGGGCTTCATCCTCGACAAGAAGATCGGTGTCAACCAGCCTAAACGGCTAGAGAAGGCCAAGATTTTGGTCGCCAACACGTCCATGGACACGGACAAGGTCAAGATATTCGGTGCGCGCATGAAGGTCAGTTCGACGGGAAAGCTTGCCGAGCTCGAAAAGGCCGAGAAGGACAAGATGAAGGCCAAGGTGGATAGGATCAAGTCTCATGGTATCAATTGCTTCATCAACCGGCAGCTCATCTATAACTGGCCCGAGCAGCTCTTCACCGACGCTGGCATCATGTCTATCGAGCACGCCGACTTCGACGGCATCGAGCGCCTAGCTCTGGTCACCGGCGGCGAGATCACATCCACCTTTGACCATCCCGAACAGGTGAAGCTCGGACACTGCGACCTCATCGAAGAGGTCATCATCGGCGAGGACACCCTCATCAAGTTCTCGGGTGTGGCCGCCGGCCAGGCCTGCACCATCGTCCTGCGCGGTGCCACCGAACAGCTACTAGACGAGGCAGAACGCTCGCTGCATGACGCCTTGGCCGTCCTATCGCAGACTGTCAAGGAGCCGCGGACAACCCTAGGCGGCGGCTGCGCCGAGATGCTCATGGCCAAGGCGGTCGAGGGCGCGGCCACTCGGGTAGAGGGCAAGAAGCAAATGGCTGTATCGTCATTCGCCATAGCTTTGCGACAGCTGCCGACCATCCTCGCCGACAACGCAGGATTGGACTCGAGCGATCTTGTGGCGAGACTACGGAAAGCCATCTACGATGGTATGTCGACGTACGGCTTGGACCTGATGACACCCGGCGGAGGGATAGCGGACATGCGAGATCTTGGGGTGATTGAAAGCTACAAGCTGAAGAAGGCCGTCGTTTCGTCGGCAAGTGAAGCCGCCGAGGTAAGTCTCTCTCTCTCTCTCTCTCTCTCTCTCTCTCTCTCTCTCTCTCTCTCTCTCTCTCTCTCTCTCTCTCTCTCTCCTTATTTCAATCTTCATCGTGACCTCGGTTCTAACTGGTAAATTTTAGCTACTTTTGAGAGTGGATGACATAATCCGCGCCGCCCCGAGGAGGAGAGAAAGGTAATAAATGAGATATCTCGCGCGATGAAAAAATGTAGGACTATCATCATTACGTAGATTAGGCCATAGACTATGCGAATACCCACCCTGAAGAGGATAAAGCGCATGACATCCTAGGCCCAGGTCTGGCAGCTATGAGAGCATCGCTTCATTTAGCATGGGGAATTACCAAGTTCCAAACGGTGTGGGTATGAACGATGAGACTTAAGGTAGCCTAAAGACAACTACAATATAATACAAGCCACGATAGCTGTAATTTACGACCACCTTCTAGTAAATGTCCCCCAAGCTCGCATTTTTCGCAAATGCCTAAGAAATACAGGCGTATCGGATCAGAAGACCTGTGTACCTAGGTAGTGAAACATATACCTACTAGGTATCTTCGCGATCAGCCGTCTACCTTGTTAACTGTTTCCGTCAGAACTTTCCCTTGTGCTAACGTTGGTCCAAGCTCTCATCTTCCGCCTTTAGAATATAGGTACTGAGTATAATAGTAAGATCCAAGGAGATCCAGTAATTTCAGCACGCCTTCTACTTTACTTCTATTAGCTAGAGTAAGAGGGGGTTGAACTAAGGTCTTGCTGTGGTGGTAATAAAAACCTCACATCTCTCGCTAAGTAGCTAATTTGTAATATTCCTCGATTCACTTGAGCCGATCGCGAGTCTAGATTCACGGTCGGGCATTCAGTAGCCTTAGATAAGGACATTCGCAAGGGGCTTGGGCACCATTCTGAAGGGGTACGTGGCATTCGTGAGTACCTAGAGCCTGTCAGGGTAGGTTATGTATGCTACAGGAGACAATGAGTTTGTAGGTGGTACCTAGGCATGTAAATTAACACGGCAAATGCTTACAGTGCGAGGTAAGGTGATCCATGCGATGTTTTTATCTGGGTGGTAGATTTTTGCTTTTGGCGGTTGGGCGGTGTAAGCACACGTAAAGCTATCGTTTTACCCCCTTGGCCGGGGCTACCGGGTAGGATAGCTGAAAATGATTGACAGGGTAGGTACAGAAGAAGGATATTGGGCGATAAACACGGCGCCCGGACACTTTTTCCTCTTTTCCAGAAATAATTCCGCCTTAGATTCACCCTTCAAGGAGAACTCGTGTCTGTACCTGTACCAACACTTCCAAGCCTCTTCCCATGCCAGTTTCTCTCTTCGGGGCCGTATAATGGAGATCCAACAAACAGCTACACCACAGAGCTCTCAGGCGGCTGGCCGCCTGACAGACCATTCGCCATTATATCAAGCAGGCAGCATCGTTGATGTG
This sequence comes from Hypoxylon fuscum, assembly GCA_022578945.1. Classification (NCBI taxonomy): domain Eukaryota; kingdom Fungi; phylum Ascomycota; class Sordariomycetes; order Xylariales; family Hypoxylaceae; genus Hypoxylon; species Hypoxylon fuscum. Next base: position 210,645 of record MU399853.1, on the reverse strand, counting down.
AGTATTGGTGAAATCCACGTACGCTCGAATAGTACGTATTGACAAAATGGTAGAAAATAATTCCACCCAGTCACAGAACGACGCCAGGCGAACACGACGAGGCAAACCAGATGACTCGGAACCGACTATCCTCGCCGCTAGATCGTCGATCTCAAATCAAGTTGCTTGATTTGTGTACCGAGTATCAGGGCATATACTTCAAGTGCGATCGTTTGGGCGAATTCTGGGATACGGTAGCGAGCGCAGTAAGCTGTGATTTCCAGGTATTGTGCAGTGGGAAGGAAGTAGAGACATGTGTTGAGGATATCTGTCACGAAGCAAAAGAATGTTTGATACGCGGAGAGAGATTCCCCCTTCGTGCATATCGTGACGATCTTGCCACCGTCATCGAACATTGGCTTGAAGTCGAAGGTAGAAGGAAACTTCAACGAGGGGCTGCAGAGATGAAGACGGGCTATTTACTTACATTCGGTCACGATAAGCCCTCGGAGGAGCATATATTCACGAATGCCTGTTCACACAGGCTAAGGGAAACGACGAGGAAGATCAAGACAGCCATCAGCCAGAAAGGCAAAGCTAGCAGTAGGGCTAGTGTGCTTTCGGTACGGAAGATAGAGTCTCCTGGATCGAAGACTACCCAACAGCGTTTGGCATCAGAAGATTCCCATGCTCACATTGGCATTGGGTCACAGGAGAAGCTGTCCACCATATTCAGCCCTTATACTAGTACGCGCAAACTAAACCACGCCTGCTCTGGTAGCAACCAAACTAACCCTTTAGGTACAGTTAAGAATGCAGACGAGGTTACTACTCCGAAGGTCTCCGAATTCGAGCAACGTACCCCTCGCTCCCGGAAAGGCAAACATGCACAGAAGCGTCGGCGGGTTGATAATGATACCAGCAAGGAGTCAACTCTAGAGCCACCGCCAACCAAGAAACGTTTTTTGGAACGAACTTCAAGCACGAAGTCAAAGAAAACACCGGTTCGAGGTAATATGGATATCAGCCTCCCCGAAGAGTACCCAAGAACAGGCGGTGGCAGATTGGATGATTCTACAAGGTCGACAGCGGCGGTATCGGACTTGGAGAAATCCGACCGACGACAAAACGATACCGACGGTGGGTGGACAGAAGAACTCCATCTTGCTAGGCAAGGAGATGCAAACGGCTCAGCAGCGCTGTCGCCGACAACGTCACGGGCAGACAAGAAAAGCAAGAGAAGTAGAAAGCGGAAGAGCCTACGTAACAAAGCACGCCGTAAAGAATATAATCTTGGAAAGAGAAGTCCCGACACGGCATCGCAAAATGTTTCGCAAATATCGCAAGCATCTCCGACAAGCAGCAGCAAGGTTATGCTCCAGGACCGCGAGAGGGAGTCGACCCAAAGTCCATTCCGCGACGTATTCCGCGACGTACCAATCATCGACCTGACGCAGTCTCCAAGTCAGGAGAAAGCTAAGCGTCGAGCGGAGCAGATATTATTACGCTCGGAAGGGAATGTGAATAGCGACCTAGTGAGCGAAGGGCCACCGCTACAGTCCATCGAAGAGGGACCTCGGAATCATACATCTCCCAAAACCCCTGCAGGCATAGGGCCAAGGTCTGGGCTAGATGGAGACGGTGAGCTACAGCTTGCAGGTCCGTCTCCGAGTACCCAGAGGAAGCTTCAGCATTACGAAGAAATTGCTATCAAGCAACTCGAGGGGCACAAAAGAGTGGCGGGCGGGCGTGTATCTCTGCTCGAGCTAACCCAAAACTGTCTTGGCCAGGATCCGCCAACTTCACTCTTAGTCTCTGTAGATTCACGAGCAGCTCCAAGGGGGAATGTCCCACAACAACCCCAGCCAAGGGAAGGTGGGTGGAATGATTCGAAATCTAGCTTCACAGCTTCGCATGCCAAAGACATTGAGAAGCCAAAATGCCAACAGGTTTCCACAGGCTTTAGTTCGCACGCATCTGTTAGCAAGGTCAAAGATCAGACCAAAAGGGGGGTTGGAATAACTCCACGAATATCCGACGCAGCAAGGAAGCAAGGATCTACCAGATCTAAGTTTCTTGGCGGACAATCCTTCTCGGAGCGACTCTTCCAAGTACGGAACAAAGACTTGGGTACGCCAAACCAACAATCCCAAGAGCCAGTCTCGCACAGGGCAGGCACGCCGGCGGAGCTGAGGCAGTTTAATGCGGACGAGGCCAGGAAGCGACAGAAACCCCTGGCACCTCTGAGCATTCCATACCGCAGTTCACCTGTCAGGAAACAGAGCCCGAAGTTGAGACGTTCTACCAAAAACAGAATTGATCCTTCCAAATTTTATGGACCCCTTCCTTTAGAGCGAGCTATTGTTGGGAAAGATGAATTGCCAGCCCAGCAACTTAATCTCAAACCAGATCAGCCTACGTCTGGGGCTTGTCCAAATACTGAACCCCACTCTCGCCGTGGCGATGAGGCAAAGACGACCCTCGACTCACTAGCCAAGGCTACGTCCTCAGAATGCGAACAGTCTGACAGTGAGAGTCTTCCTGATATCGAGGAGCTGTACCAGAGGTACCAGAAGGCGGCTGGATCCTCTAACAACCCATCCGCCTCTCAAGAAGGCTCTAGCGAGCAGCAAGACGTAAGGGTCAAAGGGGATGTTGTTTCCTCTTCGGTTAGTTCACAAGCGAAGAAGCGTTCGAGACAACGACCAACGTTGGAATCGCCGGATGAAATAGCTATCGGCTCGCTCCAGAGCGCCGCTGTAACCAAGTCCTTGGGCATTGGCTCCGATAGTGACAAGCATCCGGCGAAGAGAAGAAAGCGCTCGGAATTAGGACTTGATGCATGCAGTCGACCAGTGCCGGAGCCTGACGAGGGACCGGGACCTAGCTCTAACCCGCCGAGGATGGATGAGCGCCCGGTGTCCCCACCAAGGCCAGCAGCTGAATCTTCTGATAGGCGATCGTCAGACCGAAGGGTGACGAGGGCGGAGCACGCAAGGCGTCGTTCTGGAAAAGGGGATGAGAATAAGAGCAAACCTGAAAAACCAGTGACCGCAACAGATTCCAATGTTACTGATACGGATCGTCATAATCAAGATGACCACCCGGTATCGTCTTCCAACCCGCCTGCTAAGGTAGGGGACACGCCACGACGACCTGCCCCTATCGCCTCTACCACAACGATAAGTACATGTAAGGCCACACCAAATTGGGGGGCGGGAGCGCTAGCGCTAGCACTAGCGGTGACAATGGTAACGTTAGGGAATGCGGCAACAGCAGCAATCGTAGTGGCTGCTATAAACAAAAACCAGAAAGGGAGATAACTCTACTTGTAGTCTAGGGCGTGTCCCTTCCTCTCCTTTTGTGTCCTGCCAACTGCAGAGATGCTTAGGATGAGGTATGGTTGTTTTTTCTTTCTCAAATTTGCTTTCCGAGGTTGTATTAGTCCTCAAGTACAGTACCTGTCACTCTTATCATTGCTTCTTTGTCAGAGCCGAAGTGTTTTCTTTGTAAGATACGTGTAAGAAAAGCCTGTATTTTGGATATAAAATTAATAGGTCATGTACGATATGTCTACATGTACATGTCTTTCGACGAATCCATCCCAAATCATACATGCAGTATGCGTCTCACATGCGAGAATGAATGTCAAATGTCAACCTCGGAGGAAATCAGAAGCACTGCGAGTCATGAACTTGTCATGACGATTTAAGAGCTGATATATCATAGAAAGTACCTAGCCTATGTAAGTACATGTAGGATGTAGTATCTGAGCTGCGTATGTGCATAAAGTAACATACCTTAAGTAAGGTTGGGAGATATGTGTACAGTTCATAGACAGCACTATTTATGTACATACATGGCGCTACTGCACGTGGTTTAGCCGATTAAGCACGATTGAATTGGTGGATTAGAGTTGTACAGGGATCTGCTTCTCTCAACAATTGATGGTCTTGGTAGGATAAAATCCTAGATGATCCCCAACAGAAAAAAAAATTGAACAAGAAAGGGACTAAGGAGGTACATATGCACAGGCTAGGTTTAGAGAAAGCGGGGAATCCCCCAATTCTGAAAATGGAGTTTACATATATTCTGGATCGGGGAACCCGCCCCTCGGGAACGAACTTTGCATAAGGTACCTTACCTTAGGTACCACGATTCGGGAACCACATCCTAAATCGGGGGCATGTGAAGGTACTCTACGGAATACATGTAGCAATGGAAAAGAAGGCTTTCTACTTGTTATAAACTCTTGTATGTCCAAGGTATATTGGTATGTAGTCATAAATACACATTACCTACGTATGTGTGGGTAGCGAACCTCTTTGGTTCCTCTGGATATACCTATCCTGCTATCCATAAGGTGTAGTACGTATGAAAGAAGTAGAGATCTGTAACATCCAAGCAAGATAACTCTTACAACTTATGTACATTGAAGCCTCCCGCCACTTGTCGTAAGTCTATTTGCTTCGTTTCATACATACCGCAGAAGATCCGCGTGGCGCGCTGCGTGATGTACTCGTCTTATTATGGGCTGCGGCCTGTCACCCGTTGGCTAGGGTTGAGTCGAACGATGTTCATACATTCTTTCCTAGTCTGGCAAGGTAGAACGACGTTTGCTTCGTTCATGTACCTAACGTATGTATTACGTATGGCCTGTATGCCGCAGAAACATGCACGTCAACAAATTGGTCTCTTTCCCATGCCTCCTATTTTGGCCCTTTGTTCTCGTGCAGTAGAAGTAAACGGGCTGACGGGTAAGTTCGATAAGCTGAGGGTTTAGCGGGCTGTCCGTTAAGATAGGCAATCGAGATCTTTTAGCATGGTCGATCCCAAAATCCAGCCAGCCCCAGTAAGGCGCCCCTCGCAGCCCTCGGCAAGAGTTTCAATACATGTATTATGTTCAGACTACATTAAGTGTATGATCTTCATGTGGTCTGGGCCCAGCAGACGGCGATTGGTGGGGAGGGCTACCTCAGTAAGTACATACTTGACAGACGGCCTTGAAGGGCGGTGAGAGGTGCAGCATTCGCTACTTATGTATTGAATAACTTAAGTGTAAGCAGCTTTGAATTTCTGCATTTTTGCCAGGCATTTTGCATGTGGTGGCGTAGCATTTCAGAACATATATGGTATCGGACCCTGAATGTCAATGATACGTATACTTACATGCATAAACCTTGAGGTAGGTTCATGGCCGTACTTTGGGTGCATGTACTGAGAAATATGGCGGGGTTCTACGCATATGTACATACATCTTGTAGTATGTCCATTACCACCCTGCTTGGGGGTAATGCGGAGGTATTTCTGCATTAAGTTCAACTGAGCGCATGTATCGGCATACGTTTATTTAGAGGATAGGTACCTAGAATAATCCCCTAACGAGGCTTGTCATACATTCCTAGTACAGTACCCCCTGACATACTTAGGTTAGTACCTAGGTATGCGGTACATGCATGTGGTATGTAGGTAACACATGCAGTACCTAATTTTTTTTTTTCTTGCTATCCCCCTTACCTATGTCTGTAAGTTCCCCCCCAGAGGTAACATTCGCGTATCTGCATATAGGAAAGACAGGAGGCGAAATCGACTAACCGCACACTTCTCCTATCCCGTTCTCTTTTCTTATAAGAAACAAAAAAAAGTTGTCATTGTCCCACCGTGGTTGGTTGTTCACTTTCCAACCAATTCATCTTGGTCCTGTCCCAATTGACCTCTTTTCCCATTGCCAAGCGATCTTCCCGGTGCTGTGCTGCTGTGGGCGCCGCTGGTCTCAACAAATCGGCATTGGAACTCGGACAGGTGGAAGTTTAATACTTCAAAGCGGGAACTAGTTTTCTCGTATACAGTTTCTTGTTGCTGCCCCTCCTCTTTACAGGAAATCTCCCAGACCACAATCGACATAGGAGACTTGAACGAGGACATTGTTAGAATCACCACCAAAGTCGACCGACCTTCTGGTGTCAAAACCTTGGACCGTGGGTTAGAGTAGAGAGGGAAATTGGAACATAATACTGGAGAGCAGCCGACTGATTAGATAGCTCATTCACTCACTCACCTTATCCACCAATCCACTCATTCAGTCAGTTATTCGGTCATCATGGCTTCGACAGTTGCTACTGGCCTTTCGCGCCAGAATCCCGCTCTTCGTCGAACCATCACGTCCACCACGGATACCGATGTCTCGTCGCCGTCTACGGCCATGGGGTCCCCCATTGACTCCCCCAGGCCCTCGGCTTCGTCTACCTCGCTCTCCTCCATGTCCTCTATCGAGCCTAATAACGCTTCTCATGGCAAGCTAATCGACACGTACGGCAACGACTTCGAGATCCCGGATTACACTATCAAGGACATTCGCGATGCCATTCCCAAGCATTGCTTTGAGCGGTCTGCAGCCACGGGCCTGTATTACGTCTTCCGCGATATCGCCCAGCTGGCTACCACTTTCTACCTCTTCCACACCTATCTGACTCCCGAGAACGTACCCTATACCCCGGCCCGGGTTGTCTTATGGGGCCTGTATACTTTTCTTCAAGGTCTCTTCGGTACCGGCCTCTGGGTTTTGGCTCACGAATGCGGCCATCAGTCCTTCAGCACATCCAAGGTCCTCAACGATACCGTAGGCTGGACCCTGCACTCTTCCCTCTTGGTGCCGTACTTCAGCTGGAAGATCTCGCACGGCAAGCACCACAAGGCAACTGGCCATATGCAGCGCGACATGGTGTTTGTGCCCAAGACACGGGACGAGAAGGCCAGTCGGCTCGGCAAGCTGGTCCACGAACTCGGGGAACTGGGCGAGGAGACTCCCATCGTAACTTTTGCCATGCTCCTTGGCCAGCAGCTTATCGGCTGGCCCAACTACCTGATGACCAACGTCACTGGACACAACTATCACGAACGTCAGAGCGAGGGACGTGGGAAAGGCAAGACGAACGGCTGGTTCAACGGCGTCAACCACTTCAACCCTTCCAGCCCGCTCTTCGAGGCCAAGGATGCCAAGTTGATCGCTCTGAGCGACCTGGGTTTGGCCATCACCATCTCGACCCTAGTATACCTCGGTAACAACTTTGGTTGGGGAAACTTGTTCGTCTGGTACTTCGTCCCGTATCTCTGGGTGAACCACTGGCTTGGTAAGTTCCCATCAATGCTGATGCATGATCGCTTTGGTATCGTCATCCACTAACCGTGACTTAGTCGCCATCACTTTCCTACAGCACACAGACCCGTCCCTGCCTCACTATCAACCCGAGTCCTGGAACTATGTCCGCGGTGCTGCTGCCACGATCGACCGCGAGTTTGGCTTCATTGGCCGTCAGCTGATGCACGGCATTATCGAGACTCACGTCCTCCACCACTACGTCTCCACCATCCCTTTTTACAATGCGGACGAGGCCAGCGATGCTATCCGGAAGGTCATGGGCCGCCACTACCGGTCCGACACCAGGGGCGGCTCTCTCGGCTTTGTCAAAGCCATGTGGCGTAGCGCAAGAATGTGTCAGTGGGTCGAGCCTAGCGAAGGTGCTAAGGGTGAAGGAAAGGGTGTCTTGTTCTTCAGGAACACGAACGGCTTAGGCACCAAGCCCACGAAGATGAGCCCGCTGCGGAAGGGGATGACGATTGGTGCCGACGAGTAAGGAGGTGTCGTTTCTGAAAGATGATTGCCGCCGCCGCCTCGAAGCTTTGTCGAGTGCGCATGCCGGAACGGTAGCGCTACGGAGTTCTGGATACAGTCTAGCGGCGAAACGCATTGAACAGCGTGATGCTTGGTCGCGAATGCGGTCTTTGCTTCCGTCCTGCTGGGTTGTCGGCTGTAAACTAGGAGTCGGTATAACAGTCATTTAAGTGAGCTCTGGACCTTTTGTCGATTGCTTGGGGATATAGAATCAGCATAGAAAAGGTAACGATCAAAATTACGGGGGCGCGATGAAATAGAGATAGACGAAACAGCTAGTCTTGGTGATGCTTAGACAATCTAGAACAAGACTGATTGATAATGACGATGGCGCTGTTATTTCGAACTCTTCTCAGCAATTACCCTCGAGATAAGTTAACTTCTTGGAGCGTAGGTAGTCAAGTGAAAATGAGAGGCGATTGTAGGACTTAAAAGGGACGGTGACGTTTATTCGTCCCGGGCTATCCGGAGTCCACCCAACATTGGTGGCTATATCTTACGCTTTATTTGGAGATCGAAGAGAGGGGGGTTGACCCTCTACGCAGAACATATTCACGAATCACCAAACCCGGAAGACAACCCCGCAGTAGATTGTTCATAGAACTACCTACCTAGTTCAACTTGGACGCATTCGAAGAACCTGTATAGGTAATCATACGACGTGGTACACCGCAGGTTGTTGGCTTTCTCTACATGTAGGGCAGGGATTTTCAAACACGAGGTTACTGTGTTAAGTGCGTATGCCAACCATAGCGATTCAACTCCAATGCCACCATCCATCATACTCACTAACATGCATGCTCCCATGATACATACGAACATATGTACGTATCAGTAACTAAATGGCTGATTAAACTAGAGGCAATTGTTACCTATGTAACATATGGCAAGTTCGACATGACTTACCCTGAAATACTACCTGCCTGCGTCGCTTTCACTCAAGCCTCATGGTTGTGTTATTTCGCTATTATGGAGGAAGGACTGTAATCTAGATTATCATATAATTTAAACCCCAATCATTCATTTAAAAGTCTTAATCTAGTTGCCGTATTATTGGTTAGATACTTTAAGCCGGCCTTGAAGTGATTTTGGTCAAGGTTAAATCGGCATGGAATCTAGATTCAAGAGGCAATATGAAATTATAAAAACGAAGTGATCTCAATCACAATGTAATGGTTTGGAGTTCCGTTCCGAGTACGAGTTCGCTTCTCCAAAAGGGGGCGAAAAATAACGATAACAAACGACGGACATGAGAGACGATTTGGATCAACTGTAAAGTAGAAAAAAAAAAGGTGGTTTGATGTTGACAATTCGATGCTAGTACTAGTACCCCCTCGTGTATGACTAGGAAGCATCCATGCGAATCTATAAACCTACCCCAACTCAAACGACTGCAAGTATCACGATCATGCACACGCCATAGCAAGAGACCTCTGAGCTATCCAAAGTACAATTATCCAAGATGAAAGCAGCTATCCAAGTATCTAACTAACATAGGACACGTCACAAAGGTGTCCTTGGCTTGAAGTACTCCTTAAAAGCATCCATCTCCTCTAGGTTCAGTTTGTAGATTACCATGCAGCAGACGATCAGCAAGTTGGGAAACCGCCTGGTCCAGAAGCTCAGATACCCATCTGGCAGAGGCCCTACCAGCTTCTTCAGGGGCTCGCTCATGTCTCCGTAGTGAAATCGCTTGTTTCTCAACGCCCGCAGCAGGTCCAAGAGCTTTGAGCCCGTGTACTTGCGTTGCTTGCCCAAGCTGTCAACGAACTCCTTGGGCAGCGCCTTGAGAAAGTCACCGCGGCACACCTGAGGCGCACATGCTTCCAACTCCGTCAGAGCCTTGGAGGGGGGGTCGCGAGGCTCCAACTCGAAGTGATCCGATACGTCGCAGAGGAAGGCAAGGCGTTCCTTGGCCGACCAGAAGAACGGATGAGACATCACATCCTTAGCCGAAGGGCGAGCTCTAGGGTCCGACCTAAGCATTGTCTCGATCAGGGCCTTGGCCTCGTGGGCGAAGTCTCCTAGGACGTCGAGCGGCTTGAGATTGAACTGGCCTTTCCTGATGTTAACTTCTCGCATGTAGCGATCCCCGCAGTCGAAAGGGTGCAGTCCCTTGGTGAGCACATAAAAGAAGACGAGCCCAAGACTAAAGATGTCGATGGCTCGAGTAGCACGGCGATTGGGCATGACGTCGGCGCTGACCAGCTGGCTCGAGTCGCTGTGCGTGCTGGCCATGGACATGGTCGAAGTCTCGCGAGCGTCGTCGTCGAGGAGGAGCTCAGGTGCACGCCAGCCCGACGTACCGGCGGCGTGGGCAGTCGTCGCACCGAAGGACGACTGCCCTCCTTCGAGCTTCTTGCACAATCCAAAGTCCGATACGAGCAACCGTGGCTTTCCATCTCTTCCCATGGTAACGAGGATATTCTGCGGCTTCAGATCACGATGGACGATGCGAAGGTCGTGAAGGAACCCTAGCCCGTGGGCAATCTGGAGCAGGACCCGAGGCAGATCCATCTCACCCGCTTGAGCTAGATCACGATACATGGAGGGCTTTTCGACGATGTCGGACAACGAAGCCTGGCAAAGTTCCAAGGCAATATACAAGAAACTATCATTCTTAGACATAGCAAAATATCGTATCACTGAGCGACTGAATTAGCAGCTGTAGACAGAGTGTGAATGAAATATGACGACTACTACGCTCATACATACCATTGGGATGATGATCGCTCTCGAGCAACAACTGGGTCTCCTGAGTTGCAATGTCCCAGAATTGGGTGAGCATACGCTTAACGGCGACGTCTCGGCCGTGAAACTTTCCTGCAAAGACGATGGTGCCGTTGCTGCCCATGCCAAGCTGATCGTCTTGGTTGACCTCAATACCACCGATCTTGACGATGGGCCCACTCACGTCTTCGGGGTCATTGTTCATGGTCGTCACATTCGGCTCGAGCTTGGACGGCATACCGACATTCTGGAGTCCCGGGATACCGTCTCCAGCATCCGAAGGAAGCTTCTCCCCCGAATTCTCGGACGCATCCCGCTGTTTCTTGGCGCCTTTCCGATGTTTGACTCCTCCTCTCCGGCCGCGATGAGCCTTCTTCCTCTTCTCGGAAGATTCCCCCTCGGTTTGCTGCTGGTCACGATCGCCCTCGGTTTCTATCGGCTCGAGCTCCGTGACGGTGATGGTAGCGGGCAAGGCCTTTTCGTCACTCCCTACTTCGACCGGTGCCGGCTCGTGCTGTTTCTGACCCGCATCCAGAATCGGCGGGTGAACTTCACCAGCGCCGGTATCCGGAGGCAACGCGATGCTAGGATCCGTCGAAGGCACGTATGTTAACGTGTTGAGATATTCCTTCGATCTAATGCGCCGTTTGGACCATCGAATTAGGTCCTTGTAGTAACGGAATAAAAGATAGATTATGACGGGGAATAGGACGGGGTTCATCAAGAAATCCATCGTCTTGTCGGCGGCGTATTGAGGAAGCGCGGCGAGGTTGTCGGCCACGCTTGGAAACTCGGGATCGGGGTCGGGGTCGGGGAACGGGCTCGGCACGGTAGATTCGTTCTCGTCGTGATCAGAATCCGGAGGAAAGGGACGGGAAGGCAGACTTGGAGGGAGAATGTCGGGCCATTGCGTTATGCCCCTTATGTTCGCAGTACCCAGGACGTGAGTACCAACTAACCCGGCGTTGGCCCAGGTGGTGTCGAGAGAGTCCCAGGAATTATCGCTTTCCCGTCGATTTCGATGGTTAAGCTGCGCCGGGGGGGCATCGACGATGAGAGGGTACAGCCAACCGGACATGGCATACCAACTACCGGATTCGGTCCGGTTGAGGAAGACGCTGTGGCTTCTAGCGCGAGCCGAGGCATCGTCTCGAACGGGAGGGATGGGCTGAGGAAGCAAAACAAGTTCAGGGTTGCTGCCAGCCGGAGCATCTTCCGGCCTAGCAATGTCAAAGACGCGGGCCACGGGAACGGAAAATTGGAGGGCAAAGGATGTGAGGCCGGTGGGATGGGCGAGAGCGTAGACTTTGCCGTCATGTTGACTGGTGAAGTAGCGATTGTCCTGGGTAGCGCGATACTGCTGGTGAAGATCGTTGTCGAAGGTATTCGGCCCCCATTCGGCATACTTCAGCGTAGCTATCTCACTTCCGTCGTCGGAGCGATGTATGGTAACTATATACTCTGTCCGGCCGAGGGTGATGGTGCCGCTGTCGCTGCATTCTTCGCTATCCGAGTCGGCAAAGCGTCCGTTGGGAGGGAAACAAGTAGCGCTCTGGTCTACCTGGGAGCCGGACTGGCCAAACCATTTCAGCACGCGGCCGGTAGCGGCATCTAGGGTGATCATGGTAGTCTTCTTATGGCCGGTGTAGACGACGGGTGGGTTCTGGACCGCATAAGAACCGAACTCTTCCACCAGCTGCTTCATGGTAAAACCCGTGCTCGCTAAGCCACTATTGCCGAAGACGTAGAGGGCACCGTTGTGGGTGGGTTCGACAGCCCATACGTAGTCGTCGAGGGGATGACGGTCTCTAGAACCAGAACCGGAACCAGAACCGGAACCAGAACTAGTACTAGTACTATTAAGACGATGGTGAATGGTTTCGACAATGGGCTGTTCGACTTGGAGATGCCATCGCTCGTCACCCGACTCGCGGTTGACGGCGTAGAGGTGTCCATCGACGGTCGCCAGAAGAATGTAGTCTTCCACTTCCCACTTCTCCAGACTCCGCGCAGCCTGCGGTGCACCGTGCACGGCACCGGCAAGCAGACTAGGCAGGTGTCTTGGAGAACTTGGTGCTCGAACGGGCGGAGCCGGAGCCAAAGTTGCGAGGGCGCTCGCATCGTTAGGTTGTTGTTTTCGTCGCTGTTGTTGTTTTTGTTGTTGTTGTTGCTGCTGTTTTTTTTGTTGTTGTTGCTGTTGCTGTTGTTGCTGTTGCTGTTGCTGCTGCTGCTGCTGCTGCTGCTGCTGCTGCTGCTGCTGCTGCTGCTGCTGCTGCTGCTGCTGCTGCTGCTGCTGCTGCTGCTGCTGTTTCTCGGTCAAATCATTCCAATGTACCGCTATATTGTCGTGATGATGATAGTCTTGGTGGTGATGATGGAGGATATTAGCAACCGATGCTTTCTGCTGCTGTCTTGGTTGATGCTGCTCCTGCTGCTGAGCGTCGACGAGCTGAAGCCACGGCAAAAAAAATACGGCCAAGGCGAGTAAGACCTTGCTTCGGCGCTGTTGAGCGACGAGCCGTCCCTCGCCAGGAGGCCGTCGCAGCATACTGAAGACGTCAACGCGAAGGGGTGGGTAACGGTTAATGGGTGAGACGGCCAAAGGGAAACCATAAGAATACGGACGAGTGACAACGAGATGGGAACCTATAGATAGTTAAGTGAAATGATGGAAAAACTCGAAGGGAAGGGAAGGAATTCTTCTTCCTTTTTTTTTTGCGTGATGCAATGTAATCATTCCATGCAAATGAACGGTGGTGAGACGAGTGGCCTTGGCATACATCCGTCTAACCGGTTATTAAGGTAGAACCTAACATCCTGTACCTCGTTACCTACATAGAGGCGTCTAGGTACATTCCCATAAGTAGGTAGCTACGGATAAAATGATTTCGAATCGGGGCAGGAAGTTCCATCCATGAATCCTTCTAGTCCAGGAGGTTGGTCCTTTGCGGGGCTATGTACATAGGTATGTCGTCGTTCAAAAGTCCGAGCTTTAGCCGGTAGGTAACCTCTCTCATATTTGACGTAAATATTCTACTGAGAAAAAGGGTTATGGCTACATGTAGGCAGTCCGAGTTAGGTACATATAAGTAATCAATAAACACCATGACGCCAATAGTAATAAATAGGTAAAACCAGAAGCAAAGGGGGGGAATACAAGTCGCAGGTCATTTGACTACAGCTGTTTCTATTTCATTATATCATAAGTAACCGGCATTTGGCATGAACCCGATCTTCGTTCAACCCCTCCCATCCATCCCTTTCACAGCCGCAAACTCCCAGCTGTCTGGGCGTGTACCTTCTCCGAACTATCAATCGAGTGAGCTGAAGGCTCCCTCGACCTTGTTTTTCCGTTGTCTTGTTCCCTCTCTATCACAACTGTCGTAACGATATCCATCTGGATACCCGTCTCTGCCGTCCCCGTAATACCCCTGAGGGACTCCTGGCTCCCGCCGCTCTGGCCTCCGAACCAGTTACCGGCGCCGTTATCGTTTGAACGGCCGCCTCTTCCACCTAGTCCCGTCAGCCGTTTGATACCATCTAAACCCCAGAAGGCTTCTTTATGCCTCCTGCGCTGATGCCCATCTTCGCCTGTTTGCCCCTGAGCTCCGCCCTGTACCCAGATCATATTTCCGTACTGCCGCCAGTGCGGCGTCCTCATGAAGGCGAAGGTTTCCAATCCTGTGTTCTCGAAGTCGGGGGACGCGTTGAATATGATAGAGTGTCGGGTGGTGGTAAACAAGAGCACGTCCAACCAGCCGTTGGAGGCTATCATCGCTCCCGCGAGGCAAAAGTACGCTACGCTCACATCCTTTCCCGACATGCTCACTACACGCCCCAAGGCCAACGGCGCGGTGCACAGTACGTATATGATCGGATAAATGAGGAAGGCCGGATGGTGTCCCGAAGAGTTCATCCGAGGAGAAGGGTTGTTTGCACTCGAACGTGTCGATGCCGAAGGACGGCTGTGCGCCAGAGGCTGGGAGAACATCTTCTTCTTCCGGAGAAAGACAAAGATGAGAGTATATAGGATGCTGGTCACGAAGAACGAGAGGAAAATCCAAAAGTAATGGAGCCAGAGACGAATCGCCTCGAATCGGTCACTTACCCAACACCTTGTATCCCGTGTTAGTTACCCACACTTGAACGCTTGCCGTGGCACGACTTGTTGGAGGAAGATACGGGTGCTCGGCCAAGTTTCTGCTTACCATGCTGTTGCCCGAACGTAAAAGCCGCCTACACCTTTCCCATTGTTGGTTGCTGCCACCCCGGCAATAGCCATGACGTAAACGAAGGCCCAGAGACCAGTGATGGCTAGGTACAGCAGCCAGTGTGGCGGTTTGTAGCCTTTCACGACGGTGAGATAGGTGTGGACGGCGATGGCACATATGAAGCAGCTCGCAGACAGGTCTCCGGTCGATACAAACCAGCCTTGTGCCCAGCAGGCCGGATTGCCAACGTTTATCTCGTTGTTACGAACCCATGGAATGTTCAGCATAAACGCCGTGGCCTGGTGCATATCGGCGAAAAATAGGTTGTATACGAGGATGAGAAACTGGTTCGGTGGGCCTCTTCCCGGTCTCTGCTGCCGTTGCGAATCTCTATGGTCTTGTGGAATAGCCTTCTTAGCCAGACCATAATTTCTTTCTGTGACAACGTCAGTTAATAGTTGGCTCTTTATGTACGAGCTTTAAGATTTGGAAGCATCTCTCGGGAGCAATAACTTCCAAGCGAACTCGACCTTTTCCTAGAGAGTCTACTTTCAAGACAAGTCGAAGAAGAGGGTGGAAGAGGTGAAAGAAAGACTCTGGATGCTACATACGCGCCAAGCCCAGCGACAGATCATTCGCCTGTGTTTGGTGACCGCCATCTTCTCTCTTAGGGGCCCGTAGGTGCCATGTTATTAACTTATATGTCAAGTATAGAAACAACGTAGACGTCGAGACGAAGGAAACCATGCCACAAACAGCGACGGCAATGAGTCCATCGCGATGGCTGTCCGGCAAAGGTGATAGTGTATCATTGTCGGGGACCAATGGGCCGTAGTCCTCGCCATAAGCCATAACTCTCTCAGTATACCCTACGTGCGTAGGGGCTTGGCTGACAGAGCAAGCATCGGGTAGGAAACGTGGCAGATTTCGAAAACAGCCGCACGCGCGGACGACGAACATTTAAAAATTTATTTTCCGAGGAACTTAGACTCTTAAGAAATGCGAGCGTAGTGGGTATGTACATGGGAGGAATAGAGTCGGCCAATGCCAAGTGCGGATCCCTCGCCGAGATCATGGTAATATTTTAGAGTGTTTTACAGTTTAGTAGATACGTACGAATGTGGTAATAAAAGTCTTCTCCTCTTCTTGGATAGCTGCACGGGCGATGAGACGGTTCAGATGAACTAGCTCGCGTTAGCGCCGCTGTTGATGAACCATGCTTTAGGAACATCTCCCAATGTTCTAGTATCATCTTTATCCTTACTACCACGTGGGAAACACAAGCTTCGGCAAGCTTCACCATCCAAGTTGCACCAAGCGCTCCGTGTGAGATGTTACCTAAGAACGGTATTCAGAGACCTATGGAGCTCTACCGTATCTGGCCTTGTCTCTCTGGCCTTCAAATGACAATGCCTATGCACACTCACAGTGTTGCTTCCACTCAAGATACGTGCCTAGTCCATGCTCGAAGATGCTGCTCGAAGCATATACTTTTCTAGGTAAGCATCGTACTTAGTAAGTACCTGTCACTTGCCTACATTTACAGAGCTGAAGCTGCATGGTGGCAAGAGAAGCCGTTCGCTTCGGGAGATCTTGGTAGACTAATGAGTAGGTATGAAATTGGTATTACAACACGATGGTTCACATATGCTGTTTGCTTAAACGTGTAACTTAGGACTCTTCTGGCATTGCGCCTTGCCTTTTCATCCTATCGCTAGCGAATTGTCGCGTGCGTATATAGGTACCTGCGTCCTAACCGTAAACTTCAAGTGCCGCGTGTATGTAGGTGGCGTGATCCTGACAAGATACGAGATCTCTGGTTCGTCAAGCACCCATACTAGGAAGCCTTGGCTGCATTTCAGCACGCATCCTGACATCTCATCCCCTGAATAGTTGTTACTTTTGACCAAACCACGCCAGAATGTAACGCCAAGGAGAAGAAAGGGGAATAGCTGATGCTAGGCTAACGCCTTAGGGCTGTGTACATAAAAAAGACCAGCATTAAAGATGCGTCCAGAGCCTCCTCTCTCCGTGGTATATCCACACGTATTTGCATGATTACATAGTAGAGATTATGCGTTTAATCCTTTTCATAGCTGTCTGATGAATACCATGTATGTTACACTGGAGCTACTAAAAGTCGAGTTAGGTTCGATTCCTAACAGCGCTATCTGGCGTTTCGTACTTTTAGTAGCTCAACTGTTACGGCACCAGGAGATAAGGGTTTGATTAGGTACACTTGCTGACCTATACGTACTTACCTATGTAGGTACTTGAATTGGACTGGTCAACTTGGAGTCTTGGAATGGTGCTCCAACGGCAATGGGAAGAGAAGGACTCAGACCTACTATGTAGAACTCAGTTCGCGAGATTGATGGTGGTCGTCAATGCGGCCGGGTCAAAGGCTCTCCGACTGTGTGGGCGGCAGGGGTGCAGATGCAACAGTATGTACATAGTAGAAAGGATCGGCCGATGAATCTAGATCTGGCTCGATCTTATTATTCCTTATTATATAAGGCGAGTTCGGAATCTTGTCTGATTTGGCATAAGTTTGCGGGTTTTGATTATGCCTTGATGTAAAGCCATCAGCGGGAATATCGATAACTTGTAAATAGGAAAATCTTTAATATGGTACCTAGGTCTATCTTTATGTTATTCGCGCTGATGTATTGCTGGTTAAATGGGGTGACCTTTTCGTGCAGTTTATGTACCTCCGGTTATTATATGTACATAATTGAGGGTGGCTATATGATACGTGCATACATTCACTTGTGCTCATACCTATATAGATACATACATACATATGTCTATATTCATATATATACAGATGCACATATGTATATGCACGTAAAGGTATCTACCTAAACCGGCGCCAATCAATTGGTCCGGGGCACTAGTACACTACGAACCACTACCCACTAAACCCCAGATGACAACTCTTTGCGTCAATCATCCGAAATCCCAAATCCCAAATCCCAAATCCAGGTCCAGCAACTAGTCCCGTCCCGTCCCGTCTACAGGCTTAACATCCGCGCCCCGTACCCGGACGATTTATCGGTGGTTTCTACCTTGGAATATTACCTTTACTTGGCTCCGTATTCCCCATTGCAAGGTGACCCGTCCATCGCCGACGTACTCGGCGTCGTAGCTCTGTCTTCTCCCCCACTACGTCGCGTTCGCCCGTAGCTGGCGGTCTGGTGCTGTATCGCGGCATACTATCATCACCTATCTTTGCGAACATCTAACCGATATACAGTCCGACGTATCACACAAGTCACGAGCAAGAGCACGAGCAAGAGCAAGAGCAAGAGCAAGAGCAAGAACAAGGTCCGGTGCGAGGTATGCATGTTCCTTATGGTTATGGGTAGCTACCTGATACCGACCATTTTTGCGAGCGTCTTTGCCTATCCTTCGAGCAACCGTTGACGGCATCTTCAATTTACGTAGTGGTTGCATGGTTTGCATCTCGTCGAACCCCTCGACGTATCTGGTAGATATATTAGAACTTGTACTTCGCTATAATGGCTTCGCCTCGTAGGTCCTTTCTCTTCCTGTCTCTCCGTCTCCGTCTCCCCCCTTTCTAAGCAGGTAGTAGCATCTAACTGGTTGGCATAGTGAGTGCGGAGGAGGAGGCTCGTTATACCGAAGTCATCGATGGAATTCTGGCTACTGCCGACCTCGAGACGGTCACGCGCAAGAAGATTCGAGTGGGTCTCGAAGCTGCTATGGGCGGAAAAGACCTGAGCGGTCAAAAGGTGCGTGCGCGAATCTTAAAAATTTCTTACTTCATCCCATAAACTACCTAGGTACCTACACTGAATGGCAGTGATGGCTTGGTTGGTGGAGTTTGCCTTTGAATGTTACGTGTCGAGTTACGTGTTGAGTTACGTGTTGGGCGTCTACCCTGTACTGACCTTGGGACCTATATAGAATGCGATCAAGTCACTCATCGAAGAGCGTTTCGACGCCATCTCCTCCGCTGCCCCTCCTCCTTCTTCGGCCGTCCCCCAACCTGACTCGGCATCTCCGCGCCCATCGCCCAAGCGACAAGCTAATGGCTACGACGAGCACGAGGTAGATGGCGGGGAGGATGCTAACGGTGACGAGATCAAGGTATCGGTACAGCCGCCGAAAAAGAAGCAGCGCAAGGAGAAGAGCGAGGATACCGAGGACGCGGACGCGAAGCTCGCCGCGCTGCTCCAGGCCCAAGAAAACCAGCGGACACGTGCGACTCGCGGAGGCGGCAAACCCAAGGCGCCGGCGAAAAAGAAGAAGAAGGCCGCTCCTCGGAAGAAGAGCGATAGAAAAGTCGGACCCGAAGACGACAGCGACGTAGCAGAGAGCGAGGAGTCGGCTAATCGTCCACGGAAGGCTGGCGGCGGATTCCAGAAGCCTTTCAATCTAAGCTACCCTCTGGCGGAACTTTGCGGGGAGACCCAGGTACGTTTTATGTTGTTTTCTATTCTAAGTAATAACCTTGGGATTCTGCTTTGATTCTGCTTTGATTCTACTTTGCCTACCTAAGGCTAACCTGGCCCGTAGCTGTCTCGACCGCAAGTGGTGAAGAAGTTATGGGAACACATCAAGGGCAACGAGCTACAGGACCCGACGGACAAGCGGCAGATTCTATGCGACGAAAGGATGCAAGCGGTTTTTAAGCAGGCTAGGGTTGATATGTTTCAGATGAACAAGCTGGTAGGAAACCATCTCTACCCCGTGGACGAGGAATAGTTAGAGGGGGGGAGATGGCCTTGTAGTGTTTGCCTAGAGGTATCTATACCTAATTCTTGATACAGCAGTAGCGTGTTTTGCGGTTGGTCTGGCTCCTCCTCTTTTTGGAGTTGGTTTGCGCTGGAACGTTAGCGGTCACGATGGAACAAAATTGGCGCGTCGGCGAGGCGGCGCAGGCACTACATATGTACGTGTAGGTAGCTGAGGAACTCTTCTAGGAACTACATACATGTACGTGTGCTATATGTACGCCCAATGTCCTATGTACCTAGTCAACTTCATACGCAGATACGATGGACATGAACATGAATCACGTGAGTATAAAAGATTAGATGTGTCGATTACCTAAGGTACCTAAGGTGATCCACGTCGCACATGGATATCTTGGATAAGTGCATGTACATATGTATGTACAGTAGTACTGGTGGGGGTTGTCCACCTTTTTATCTTTTTGGCAAGGTAGTACGGGAATCTTACTCACACTTATTATGACTCTTTATGATTCATGTTACCTACCTCGTACCCTGCCACCCTGCTTGCTACCTCACAATACCTTACACTGTACCTACATAGGTATGTAGATTAGGTATTTATTTATTCCTCTACCTAACTTCCACAGAGATCGATAAATTCAGCCCGAAGCCAACTGCGACACCCAACGATATCTGCCGACAATCCCATCTCATTCCATCTGATCCCATTCTATTCTATCGATCTGATTTTACCTTGGGCCGTGCTTGGCACGCTCGGGGTTACGCTTCGTCGACCATATCTACCATGGCGGATGCATCGACTGGGACAACCAGAGGCGACGGTGGTAGAGGTAGAGGCAGAGGGCGCGGCCGAGGCAGTGCGAATACGAATGCGAATGCAAACGGTAGGGGTAGAGGGCAAGGAGAAGGAGGATCGCAACGCGGAAGAACAAGAGGAAGGGGAAGTGGAAGTACAAGTGGAAATGGAAGTGGAAGAGGAAGAGGAAGAGGAAGGGGAAACCACGTCAATATACCAACAACAATGTCCACCCTCCCAGGAGGAAGCCAGCAAGTTTCTAGCAGGCCAGCACAACTATTGACCCAACCTCACGTATCAAGCGGAGGCAACGACGACGACGACGACGACGACGACGAAGAAGAAGAAGAAGACGTAGAGGCCGAAGTGTGCTTCATCTGTGCGAGTCCTGTTATCCACCAGTCGGTTGCTCCCTGTAACCACAGAACCTGCCACATATGCGCTCTCCGGATGAGGGCACTATATAAGAATAAGGAGTGCGCGCATTGTCGAGCTCTGGCCCCGTTTGTCCTCTTTACAGACGATGCCACGAAGCGATATCAGGACCACACCGACGCCGATGTCACTAGCACCGACGACAACATTGGCATCCGGTACACCAACGAAGACATAGTGGGAGATACCGTGCTGTTGTTGCGTTACAACTGCCCCGATGTCTCCTGCGACTTCGCCGGTCTGGGTTGGCCCGACTTACACCGACACGTCCGCAGCACCCACCATAAGAAGATGTGCGACCTATGCACCAGGAATAAGAAGGTCTTCACCCACGAGCACGAGCTGTTTACCGACAAGGCGCTGGAGACGCATATGCGACACGGAGACGACCGCCCCGGTGCTGCCGATCAGACCGGCTTCAAGGGTCACCCGCTATGTGCTTTTTGCGGTCAACGCTTCTACGACGACGACAAGCTCTACGAACATTGTAGAAACAAGCACGAGCGCTGCTTCCTCTGCGATCGCCAAGATCCTAGACAGCCCCATTACTATCGAGACTACAACGCGCTCGAGGAACATTTCAACAAGGACCATTTCTTATGCGCCGATCGTGAGTGCCTCGACAAGAAGTTTGTTGTCTTCGCCTCCGAGATAGACTTGAAGGCGCATCAGCTCAGCGAGCATGCCAACTCCCTGTCCAAGGATGTGAGACGTGATCTTAGTCTGGTAGACATATCCGGCTTCGATTACCGACAGCCTTATCAGCAGCCGAGACGGGGGGGTGGTTCTGCCCGAGCTCCTACCCGAGCTCCTGCCCGAGACAGAGACGCGGATAGGGGCACGGACGGGGAAAGGCGAGGAAGGGGTCGCGATCCGAATGCGGAACCGCTTCCCGTCAGCTCCGCACAACCCCTTCGACGCGACGAGCTCGCTTTCCAAAGACAGATGGCCATACATTCTTCGCAGTCGGTCTCTAACCGGACCTTTGGTGGCCAGTTGTCATCATCATCTTCGTCTGCTGCTGCCGCTGCTGCAGTCTCGGCCCCTGTCTCGGCTCCTTCGGCCGTCGCCCCTCCTACTCGCGAAATGGGAGGACTGAACCTGACAGACCCAGAACTCAGGCCAGAAGACCGTGCTCGTCTTTTACGGCATTCTGCTGTGATCGAACGAGCATCCAACCTTCTACATAACGATGCTGACAAGATTACCTCCTTTCGAAATCATATATCCTCCTTTAGGCAGGACAAGGTGTCACCTGCGGTGCTCGTAGATGCCCTGTTTTCGCTATTTTCGGACACCTCATCATCTGCCTTGGGCACTCTCGTTCGCGAGGTTGCCGATCTGTTCGAGGACAAGAATAAAGGCGACAGGTTGCGCAAAGCATGGAATGACTGGAGGGCCATAAATGAAGACTACCCGACACTTCCTGGCTTAGGCGGCATGCACGGCGCAACGACATCTAGTAGCGGTTGGGCATCTGCTGCTGCAAGCTCCCCTGTCGCGGCCGCCGCGGCGCCGGCGCAACGGCATACCACCCGAGTGCTCAAACTCAAGAGCTCTACTCAACAGTCACGACGGTCGAGTGTGGAGCAATCGTCGACCATGTTTCCGAATCCGAGTCCCTCTCGGACCCCGTCAGCACCACCTTCGATCTCTTTCCCTGCATTGCCATCTAGTACTACCACAGCACGTCCCACGAGGACGGCGCTTTGGAGCTCTAGCGGAGGGACACAAACTTCGGCTAGGCCCGCCAAGTCTACCAACCGAGACGAGGCATTCCCGGCTCTCCCTACCGCGCCTAAGCCTACAACTACCATATTTGGCTACGGCACGGGAAGAGGCGTGCGCAGAGACGCCGGTGCTTCGCGGGACACTGGCTTCGCATGGGGGGCGTCGAACGAAGCCCCGTCCGTTGCTGTGGGCGACGGTGCTGGAGAGGGCGGCGGCGAAGGAACCGGGAAAGGTAAGAAGGGGAACAAAGGTAAAAAGAAGGTTCTGGTGCAATGGGGTTAAAGACTGCGGATTGTTGCTGAAAACTACCTGCGAACAAGATAGCTTGAGGTACGCCATGCTGGAACCGACAAGGTGAATGGAAGTATTGGCGTTGTATGAGTACCTAAAGTCCCTAACATTACGAATCTCATCGACTACTTGTACACAACCCCCCTATTTTATGGATGCTATACGACTTTATCGTGTGCCTGACAACGGAAGGTAACACCGCCCGAGAGATCTCATTTCGAGCTTCCATGACTGATTGCTAGGCTGTCTACGTCTAAAGGCTCATTGGCATATATTGCTGTGATGATGGTTCTCTACATGTAGACGTTCATGTTTCAGCCATCTAGAAAAAGAACGGCACAGTGTCTCAGTATATTTGGCTGACCCTCCTGCTCCCTACCGATCTCCGTTCGGGCTTGCAGGCATGCCCGCCCGTCTTATTCCTCAGAGCTTCAATGGCCGCGTAGTAAGCCGGGTGCTTGGTGAAGTCGTCGAACCAGAGCAAAGCGGCACCCTCGCCCGGGAACACCGCCGGAACCCAGCTAAAAGGGTCGTAGAAGTCCCAGATGGTCACCCCGACGCAGGCGGGAACTTGGGCGCAAGCTCCGGTAGACTGATCAGGACGAAGTGTTAGTCACGACGGTGGGCATGTTAGTAGCTACCCAGGTAAGCACCTAGGTAGGGGTAAACAGATACGCACATTCTTATAGACCTCGGCTTGCCACGCCATGTTAGTCTCGTTCACCGGCGTCTCGACTCTGACGTCTAGTTCCGTTAGCGCCACCTCGACGCCGAGCGCTCCGTACGATTCCATGACAGCGATCTGCTCGTCGAGCGAGGGTGCCCTACTCGCTACAAGGTGCGCCTGCATCCCGATGCCATCGATTCGAATCCCTGCGTCCTGCAGTAGCTTGGCGATGCGGATGGCTCCCTCGCTCTTAGGACCCGGCGACTCTATGTTGTAGTCGTTGTAGTACAGCTTGGCGTCGGGGTCGATAGCTGCCGCCGTGCTGAACGCCAGCTTGATGAATTCTTCGCCGAGGACGTTGTAGAAGACGGACTCGCGGTACGTGCCGTCCTCGTTCAGCGCCTCGTTGACCACATCCCACGCATAGCACTGGCCCCGGTAATGGCCCATGACATGCGTGATGTGCGTGACGATCACCGACTTCAGCTCCTCGGCCGTCCACTCGGTTTCCTCGACCCACGGCGCCAGCTGGCTATGCCATACTAGAGTATGGCATCGCAGCAGCTGGCCGTTCTTGGCTGCAATAGAGGCCACGATATCGCCTTCTGTGAAGTTGAAAACGCCCCGCTCCGGCTCTATGAATAGCCACTAGCTTATGTGTCAGTAATGGGCACAGCCGATACCATTTCACGCGGGGAACATTGCTAGAGGCCTAGTGCAAACAACCTACCTTCTGGCCATTGGTCGGCGTAGTCTGGCCAAACTCGTTTGTGTCCTTCAGGATGGTGTCGTACTGTTGATATGCTGCCTCGAAGCCAGCGCGCTCTCTCTGTCCCGGCGAGTCGGTAGCAGCGCCAAAGTATTTCAACCCGGCCTTTTTCGCATACAAATCCAGCTGAGCCGCCGCGAGTGGTAGCGACGCTGCTACCAGCAGAGGTGCCGCAACCGAGAAGAGCATTTCGATCTATCTGGGTGCCGGGTAGAAGCCAAGTCTTTCTCTGAACGCGTTCGACAAGAGGGTGCGAGACGGTGAAGCCAGCAGAGCTCTTCAGGGAAGGTTGCATCGTGCCTTTATATACCAGGTCCCAGACTAGCCACGGACGATTTACTACTTCCATCTAGCTAATATTTCGAAGCTGGAAATCGGTTCGACCCGAAAACCTGGGCAGAGAAAGATCTTGAAACTTTCCACCAATCTCGTATCCTTGCGCTCTGGAGCTAAGGTTGATATCATGCATTCTATTATGTTCACGCGTGCGGATCCGCGGTCCCGGTAGCTGGTCACCCTAAGTCGGGTTATGTTGTGGGGTGAGGAGGCTAATTGCACTTGTTAAGATGACGCCCTGGCGGTTAAATTCGCTAGCGTACCTGGCATAGAAGATGTAGAACCCTTCGATGCGGAGAATATGCCTCAATTTACCCGGCTTGGGATGGTTTTGGGGTACTGTTGGTAGTAATCCTGTGTGCCTTTGAAGACTGTTTCCTTCCCACCCTGGATCTCCGGATGTACAACCTCTACCCAGGAAAGGTCTTATAGGATCTGCCACTCTACCCTGGACCTTTTTGGGTGGTGAGTGCTACCGGGTAGGACCTGAATAAGTGTTTACGTGCCATGAAATTGTTTAACAAGCAACAATGGAACTTACTACTAACCAACGCGGTTTGTGCATCTTTAAGATGCTAGCATTTGGTACAAGTTTCATCCTTTAGGTAGGTACCTACTCACTAACTCATACAAAATAGCCCATTGGTCTTAGTACCATGTTTCCTCAGCAGTAAGGCAAGTCGGGATTTGAGCAGCTTCCAGCAATGAAACCTTGCTTCGTCTTTTCTATATCCGCCTCGAATATCATTGCAGATGGATCAATAATTCGATCAACTATGTGCACCAGACCCTAGATTACGCGGTCAGCATCAGCTTAGCTCCTAGACACGTCGAACAGATCGTTATAGCCTTACATTCGTCACCGGGATATCTGCCTCGACTACCGTAGCTGCACGGTTGAGCACGAGGTTTCCATCGAGTATCTGCGCTCCCATGTAAAGGAACGTACCCGTTTGTACTCGGGTGAAGTTGGTAGAGAACGACGAAACGCCTAGCTGCGAGTTCGGGATGTAATGATGCTGCACTAGGTTGCCGAGCCACCATTTCCCTTTAGGCGTCTCCGCATATGTGTTGAAATATTCTCCCGTGTGGTTGAATGCTGTGTCAGAGGGTGCGAAGAAGGTGAAATTCCATGACGGAACGGTGTTGAATGCTTGCGCGAATCCTGCTAGTAGGTCAATATCGTTTTTTTCTTTAGCACTCTCATGAACACCATAACAGAGTACGCATACCCGCACTCTCGGAGAGGACTCGAGCTAGGGTGGTAAGATCATTCCTCGAGTTTACGTAGTCTAGCAAAGAGATAGAACCTGCCGGTTTTGGCGGCTCGTACAAACTCTCGGGGGAAGGCCTGTACGATAAAGGCAATCTGCTACTGCTATTGGGGTCGGCCAGTACAAGGCAGTGCAACAATACAAAGGTAAAGAATTTGAAACCGAACATCTTGCTCTATCTGTTGGCTTGCTATTGCATCGCGAAGAAGAAACCAACTCCACAAGTTGGAATGTTTGGATCAACGCGAACGTGGTTTACAGATACATTCATAGGATCGATCGCATTGCCGCTTCTACGGTGAAATCGACCGAAAAGTCAGGCCGGAGGAAGTTCCGGCGCCTTGTCCGTCTTTGCGGGGGCCCCCGGTTACCTCCTCTGTTAGGTAGGAATTTCGGCAACGAAGTGGGTTTATAATAGCCTTTCGTATCATTGTATTGTATGTCGTGATATGATATGATATGGAGATCTGAAGCTCTAGGTATTGTATCGAGGAAGATTGCAAAAGTAGATGCAGTGTGAACAATTCCCACCTATGTAAGCTGCATCCCTTCAAGCTTCCACCATACCATGAAGGACTACACCATGTTCTCATTACTTCCTCTAATCCTGCTCCCTGCCGGTACGAATGCTGCGTTGAAACCGCAAATGGGTATGCACGTTCCAAGTTCCCCAAGCGTAGAGCTAGCAGTGCTCATGCAGAAACAGGATGGAATTCGTGGAATACATTCAAAGCAAACATAAATCAGACCATAATTGAAGACACGGCGACAGCCTTGGTAAAACTTGGTCTAGCAGACGCAGGATACGAATACGTATCGATAGATGCAGGATGGCAAGCCAGCATGCGAGCGGCGAATGGACAACAGCAACCAAATGCTTCGAGGTTCCCCTCCGGGATCAAAGGAGTAGCCGACCATGTTCATGACCTAGGGTTGAAGTTGGGAATTTACAGGTTTGTCCCCGTCGGGAGCTCAAATTCAAGCTGTAGGTAGCTAACGTAGAGTATTTTTACTCGCCCTTTAGCGACTCCGGCATTTATGACTGTGACTTCCACCCGGGGAGCTGGGGCTACGAGGATCTTGACGCCTACACATACGCATCCTGGGGCGTCGACTATCTCAAATATGACAATTGCGGTGGCTTTCAAGCAGGGACGATCTCCAGCCAGGAGAGGTTCCTAACGATGAGCCAGGCGCTAAAGACCTCAGGCCGAGACATTTTCTACGCGCTGTGCCAATGGGGACATCAATTCCCCTGGTACTGGGCTGATCAGGTTGCCGACTCGTATCGTATGTCTGGGGATATACACGCATCATTCGCATCCGACAACTCAGGGGTATGCCAGACAGCGTATTGCCTCAATACGGGGTACGCGGGGGTCGGTGTTTTAACCATGATTCGGAAAATGAGGGAAATCGCTGCGTTCCAGAAACCGGGCTCTTGGGGTGAGTTTAGACGAAGCGGGAGACGCCCCCTTGAAACCAATTGAGCAAGTGGAACTGGCTAACTTTTTTCGAATAGCGGATATGGACATGCTTGAAATTGGTACCAACTCAATGAACGAGCTCGAGGAGCAGACGCACTTCTCCTTCTGGGCTGCTCTAAAGTCACCGCTGATAATTGGCGCTGATATTACGAACATTTCTGAATCTTCCCTGAAGATCCTACTAAACAAAGAAATCATTGCTATATCTCAGGATGAACTCGGTAGCGCAGTCAGCTACGTACCTGATCTGTCTGCCGAAGGCTCGGTTCAGGTGTGGGGAGGGCCATTGAGCCACCAATATGTGGCACTGGCGCTCAACTACGCCAACGAAACTACAGATATCACCATGAAGTTGAGTAAGTTGCCTGGCTTGGAGCAATTCTGCAATGGAACCTCTGTGTCTGCCAGAGACGTGTGGAGCGAGAGGGACTTGGGAGCTTTTACGGACGAGATACATCTGCAAGACGTTGCAGTGCATCAGACCAAAGTACTAGTAATGTCTTGCTAAGATGAAGAAGAAGAATATGAGTCTTCATTATGAGTATGAATACAATCAAACTAGAATGTACTTGCCACGTACTGCTTTCGTATCCCTATATTATACTTGCTTTGTAATGATTACTATGAATTATAATTACCAGTACCATTGCTCCCTATTCTACCACCGCCCCAAATACTACGATAATTATCGTTGAGGTATTTCCCTTTTCGTGGGTATGACCATATGAGATCTCCCCACATGGGATGGTCAGTTGAGAGTTTTCCATTCCCTGAAAAACAGTTAATAAGAGTAAGAAGCTGTCAGATATCTGAAACTAACCTGTCTGCTCACCACCAGCCGCGTCATGAGCCGATTTCGCTTCCAATACGTATGGTGCATCAATGCCCCTCTTGACAGCGTATTGATAATAGAGTATCTAATGTATAGTAAGCCTCCGCTCATTGTAGATCAGGATTTGTTAAGGAGGTCTTACATCCCACACGTGAGGTCCACTAGCAGCACCTCGACTGATGTTTGAAGGCGCGCTCCAGGGGCCGTTAACCAAGATGGCTTCACATCGATAGAACTTGGGATCATATGGTACTTCGTGCCCTAGGTTATACCTGGCAGTGTACTCAGCTCCTTTGAGCATCAGGTTGTCGTGAAGAGAGTAGACGTCAAATCCTTGCGATTGGACAACGCGTGCGGCTTCGGCTGCCCAACCCAGCGCGGTCGTGGCGTGACCTTGATCTCTACCTGTCTCGGCACCTTGTCCAGTCTCTACATCCCAGTTTCCGAGTACTCCGGCACACAGGTCGTTCTGGTATGCATTTAGAGCATAGTTGTACTGGGAAACACGTCAGTCGCCATCAATACCCAGGGCTCTGTACTCACCATCGCTACATCGTCAAGATATACAGCAAAAGACAGGAGAGCTTTGATACTGGCTAATCCATAGTTGGCTTGGCCGATTACGATTGACTGTCTTGCAAATAGCCAGTAGAGTTGGTTGGAGAATCCCGAAGTCCCCGAAGCTTTCGCTCCCTGCTCTACCCATCCGCCTTCCCACCTCATTATTTCTGCGGCGTTTACAAACAGATCTCCGTCAAGAGCTACAAGGAGGGACGTGTCAGTGCCGATAACATCTGTCAAATTAGACCCCCAGGCGTCCAGAATCGTGGTGGCTTTGTCCCAGTGGTCTTGGTCTCTGGTTATGTACCACATCATGGCGTTCTGCCAAGCGGCGCGTGCATCACTCGAGAACGTGGTGTAGTTACTGCAAGATCCCCGGCAGATAACTTGCTTCGGTCCTTGCATGGTATACTTCATTCTCTGTTAGAAGGTGGGATTCGAGCCCAGTTTAACGAATGTTGGAACTCACATTCGCAGCTGAGTATATATCAGCGCTGAACTTCAGGAAAGCCGATGCATAAGGATCTTCGCCTGTTTCAATCCCAAGTCTTATACGCTCTAAATCATCATGCGTATGCCAGATGCCGGGGTGGACGAATTGACCTATTCGAGTTTTCATTCCTGGAAATGAGGGAACTGTCGGAATGATCCCATTCAAAACTGGTAACCCATTCAAACCACCTGTCGCTACAGCAGGTGACAGTAAGAGGAGAATAGCTATGATTAGACGAGAGGCCATATTTCGTGACGCTGGTAGTTGTTCGAGATCATAGAGCTTATCTGCTCATACAATGAGAAGATACATCTGCTGCGCAAATATTTCTTGATCGCATGTGAGCTTTGCAATCTCCTATTCCCTGTAGCGTGTTAACGGCAAGGGGGACTGTTTGCGAATACATGATCCCGACCCCATGCCCCTTTTCTGATGTCTACCCCATGGGGCTCTCCACTTATTTTCTAGACCCACAATCTTCTTGTACATGATGTACCTATACCGGAGGCCGGACCAAGTCTCGGGCTGTCGTCCGGATGCTGAAGTGTCTTCGTAGAATCCAGATTGACAATGGTGCTGGAATCGGGATATCGCCCGCTCTCCGACTGACGTGGTAGCCCCCTGCCTGTTTGAAGGTTGATTAGCAAACTGGGTAAATAATTGTCAACCTTTGACAATAGCCGTGAATCATTAGCAAGTATTTGTCCGTCGTCTCATAGGATGAAAGAGTATCGCCACGAACGTTTACTATCATTCGATCCTGCATTTATCCTGCGCACCTCTTTCACAAATCGCATTCTCGATATAGAGGGTTTAATTCCTAGTATAGACTATGGCAACAGCATATGTCCCTAATGCTGCAGAGAGGGACGACGAGATCGGTTCAGTCCATTCTAAAAGACCTTTGGTTGGTGTAATGAATACCAACCTGGTGATAGTTGTATCTAATGATTCATTATGACAGAAACGTAGTCGAAGCGAGCAAGCGCAAGACTGTTATGGCCTGAATGCGCTGCCAGGGCCTGAACATGCCGTGATGGCTACAGCGACATCGCGAGATTTCGAGAAACTGTACTCGGCAAACGTCTTCGCAAAGATTTGGGGAGTGGCTCAGAAAGCATTTCTGAGAGTAGGCCCTTCCTATACCCCTTTTTCAAGTCATTCACTAATTCCAAGGTAGTCGGCGCCACCAGTGTTATTCCCAGAGTACACCAAACCTGGAGGTGTTGGGTACGTGTATCGTGAACTAGAATTTTGGACGTCTGGTTTCTTCCCCGGGTGTCTGTACCTCCTCCTCGAGCGACAACGCAAATACGCTCATAAAACACGGCATATGTTCTTATCACCTCGAGAGAATGAGCTACACGAGCTCCAGCTGCAGTAAGCCTCGCCCATAAATTGTGAAGTGAATCAAGGTGCGAACTAAAAGCAGGTTTGCCTGTAAATGGTGGACAGCAAGCCTCTACACAAACGCGACAGTGAAGACTACGCACGATCTCGGATTCATGATAGTGCCTTGGGCTCGGGCCTCGTGGGAACTCGAAAACGACTTGAGAGGGTACGACACTGTGATTACGGCAGCAAGGAGTTTGATGTCTCGATACAGCCCAGTAGTTGGGTGTATAAGGTCGTGGGACACGTGTATAACGAAGAGATATTCGTTCCGGGAGCCGGACAAAGACTTTTTGGTTATTGTAGTAAGTGCTTGAACCTGTATAAGACTAAGAAGCTCGACTAGGATTGAGACTCATTTGAATTTCTCCGCAGGACAACATGATGAACCTTGACATGCTCTTCTGGGCCGCCGCAAAATTGCAAGACGATGCTATGTACGCTGCAGCACTCAGCCACGCTAAGCTAAGCCAGCGGTGCCACGTTCGAGCTGATTCTTCGACGGCGCACGTAGTCGTCTTTGATCCGGCGAGCGGTACCATCAAGTCGATCTTAACGAACCAAGGGTACGCGGATGAATCATGCTGGTCGCGCGGTCAAGCTTGGGCCATCACAGGATTCGCGCAGACATACCGTTGGACCCAAGACGGCTCCTTTATGGAAACAGCCAAGGCCTGCGCAGACTACTTCATGAAGCACCTACCCACAAGTGGAATCCCACCGTGGGACTTCCAAGCGCCTAGGAACGAGCCCCAACCTCCGGACACGAGCGCGGCCATGATAGCCAGCTACGGGATGCTCTTGATCCACGAAGCGGAGACTGCCGCGGGGAGGCCGAGTGCGTATTTGAAACACGCACTGAGGATTATTCAAGCAGTTTGCGCTTCGCATCTCAACAATCCAGCTAAATTCGTTGCGCGTGACGACGTCGTCGAGACGCCCGAGCGTTTGGATACCCAGAAAGCCATGGTGGTTGATATGGGAGAAGATGCTGAGACGATACTGAACGGTGCAACTATAAACAACTACGAGTTTGCTCCGCGTAAATGGGCGAATCATGGACTAGTATACGCAGACTACTTTTTCCTACTTGTCGGAAATAAACTACTCGAGATGGGTATCGGAGAGGTGCTTGTAAGTGGCCGGGGGTCGAAGGCCACATAAGGAAGTTGATGCCCATCAAATCGCCCGGCTTCACGAACGAAATACGGATAGGTTAGGCAGAGCTAGCTTAAATCTGCAAAATATTTAGGTATGCCACCGAATCCAGCGTGCCGAGTTTCGAATTCTCAATAGACCTACCAAGCTCTGCTCATGCCTTTGTCCGCAGCTTGATTAAGTTGGTCCCCGGTGGTGTGCGGGCTCTGAAAACATGCTTATTCTCTGCGTGGGTAAGAATTGTTGCTGTAAATATGTATTTAGATCGTCAAAATCAAGCATGTCCGAGCTCTTGAAAGTAGTATCTCCGGTGTTGTTGGTATTATGGGATTGTAGAAGAGAGTCGTGAGAGCTATGTAAGGCTGCTAGCGTTGGCGACTGCACCGCTGTAGGAATCCTGCTCAAATGATCCGGTTGAAATGCAAGGGGCAGAGGAGGGAATGCTAATGTGATGCTGTCAGGAGAGGCATCTGCCTGAACGTCTCCGTGGAGCATCGAGCTGGAAGCATTTCCAAGACCGGGATGGACTTCCAAGAACTGGCCAGTCTGACCAGGCGCTGGGATTGGTACGCCATACTCTGGGTCTAGTCGATTATCATCCGAGTAGGCAGGTTGGCTAATGTCAATCGTACCCGGGCCTTGCCGTTGGGCGTACCTGAGTCGCATTGCGAACTTGGACGCTAGATTTTCGGCATGGTTTGGAGCTTCGTGTGTCCAGCGATTGGAAATTTCCAGGAGACTTTCCACGACAGAGTCGAATTCTTTCAGTAATGGAACGCCGTAATAAGACGAGTGAGCTAGCAACGTTCTCCCGCAGATGAATAGGGAGTGGGCGAATTGCGGGCTGGCCAACCCTGACCAACCTTGCAGAAACTTCTCTGTTATTATAGCAACCTCTGTAGCGGCAGCTAGGCAGGTTTCGGAGCTGGAGGCGCTTGGTAGCCGGATCCTGCTACTTTGCCAGTCCGGCATAGGGTATGCGATGCTCTGATGAAGCAAGACTACTGCGGTGTTGTGCGTAACATGAGCTAACGTGAGGTTAGGATCCATTATTCCGTCCTGGTTAAGAGCGCAAGCTTCTCGCCACTGCTCAGGTAGGTAGAGCTTCCACTGGATGAGGCGTAAATCTAGTTGCTTGAACTTCATCAACCAAACCTGTACCTCGTGCCCTTTCGATACGTCTATGGTCTGTTGCAGGAAGAATGACGTTACGAGACTCAGGCTTTCTGTTGCTTCAATAAAAAAAGCAAACCCGCCGATGGAATCTTCTTCTCCTAACCTTGCCGAAGGCAGCGCACCCTTAGCGGAACTTGTTGGATCGGCGACACCGAAGTAGGGGGTGGGGGTCGCTAAAGGCTGCCCTGCTTCCCACAAAGCACCTTCGCAAGGAAGACGCATCCTCACATCTGCGCTAGTCAGCGAGAAGTTCCAGCCAGTCGCGATACTGCAGAACCGATCCATCAGGAAGATGTTCCAAAACACTCTGCGACGTTCCTCCCTTTCGCTCCAACTTCGCGCTGGAGGTAGAAAGGCCATCCTTTTGATCATGACTTTGGCAGAGGCAGCGGTAGCCTGGTCATCTTCCTCGACGCTGAGCTGCAATTGTTCAACAGTCCGCGTCATGCTGCCGACGAAAAACCAAGCCGAAGGCCCGCGGCCGCTTCCGAGGGTGTCGAAAGCACATATGATTAGGGCCTGCAGATTCTCGACCGAAAAAGACTCCATGCTCTGAAGAATGACATTTTGTCTGCTTTTCCTGGCATTCCGCGCCTTCGTTTCGGCATTTCCAAGGCGGACATCGTCCGAGAACCTGGCACAAAGCGAAACGATGGCGTGAAATATAGTTGTCAGACGAGCTCGTTCCCGATGGTTGGCCATTCGTTCCCGAAAATACCGTACATGAAGCATAGGGATCCAAGGGTGGATTTTCGCGAAGTATATTTCCACCAAAGTATTAACCAAGTCCTTAGGCGGCAGATCTACCTCGTCGTATTCAGCGGATCCCGATCCATCACGGTTAGCCACGTCTCCTTCAGTTGGCCCGAAGCCCCAGTGAGGTGACTGAGATGGTTCTGATAGGGGTTTGGCATGTGATGCATTTGCCGATGCCAAGTGTGACAGATTTGATTTCACTTGAGTTATGTGTTCTTTTAGGGAAGAGACATGACTATCCAGGCCCTTCGAAGAGGGGCCGCTGCAGCCATCAATTTGGGTTGTCAGGCCACTCCATAGCTGCTGCCATAGCAAGCTTTGCCCAAGAAACATGTGTTCGAGACTGGCTGCGGTGAATTAGCCTAGGCGGGCATGAAATATACGAGACCGAGGTGTTATCAGAAGACAACGAAGGGACTGTTCATCAATTAAAGGCAACATACCGACTCTCTGGCTCAGGTTCTCAATAGCACCTGTTCTCATTCCAGGTTTAGAACGAGATTCGTCGTAAACGCATTGGATTCCTAACTTATGTAAGCGACCGATCATTGTAGTGCCACCGGAAGCTGTCTACGGAGGTCGTACGATATTTTACGCAGACGGAACATGGCTGTTGCCGTGAGCACTTTGCCTTCTTTTTCCTACACGACTGGCAACTAAATTATCCATTAGGAAGAGTTCCCGCGAGGCGATGTGCAGTTTAGCAGCTTACGCTGGACCTTCATTTTCAAAGTCCTCTTGGCGCGAAACGCGTCTCCTCTTGCGTTGCTGTAGCTCGCCATCTACCGAAAAACTTGCGTCTTCATCGTCCATGATGGTAATACCCCGGAGAACTTTATCGTACGCCTCTACTGGCAGATAACAGTAGCGATCACAAAGTATGCGCAAGCATCGTCTTCAATGTTCACCAAATCCGATTGATTGAAGCATCTTAGGTATGGAAAGAGAGGGAAACTTTTGGGGTCACCAACAATCATCTTATGTTGACCCCACATTTGAGCTTGGAGATCCCTTATTATTGCATAAGTTCCTAGAATAAGCTGCAATACACCGATGTAAGAATAAATTAAGGGGTAATTATTTAAATGACCGAGTTGGAGAACTTGGTTAGCTAAGCCATGATGAGATTCAGGTCAATCAATACCTAACATGTTTCAGAGTCCCTAGGCATACCTAAGCCCCTACAAAGACGTAAGAAGGAAGATGAAAACGATCATTATCTACCACGTAGGTAGCTGAGTTACCTACCTGCCTATAATTCATACCTACATAGGTATCCTACCTTGGTCATCTCAAAGCCCCACGGGGTTTGCCTGTGGAGAAATTGATGGGAAGCATCGGCCCAGACCCTTGGGACGCGTCCGGGGCCGGGCTATCTCCCGGAAACGTGTCCGCAACCAACAGCGTTGTCTACCAACTTCGCTCAGAGGATAGTCTTACGACGTAAACAGCGCAAAGGATGGGCTTCCCCATGTTTCCCCAGCTTTGTGAGCCCATTCTCCGCATCGCCTTACCGCGGAGCCTACGCGTATAAGCGGACACATAATTAGGAAACGCTGTGCACCCCTTGCCTCTGTTCAGGACATTGTTGCGTCCAATGTAAACTTACTGCGATACATCGATACTCATTACTATTACTGACGAGACGAGATGGCCGAGCACGACGTACAACATGATGCTAGCATCATAATCCATACAAAGGACAGCAGCGTTGCTAACCATGTAGATAGAGATGATGAGGTCAGGACCACTCCCTATGTAGTTCCATGGGTCATAATCAGCTCACAGTCCAAAGGTAGCAGCATACGCCGGCGGAGATGCCGCGCATATTGACGAAGAAACCAACAAGCAGCTTTTCTGGACGATCAACAAGCGAATTTTGGCTTGCATGCTCGGAACCTATTTCTGCCAATCGCTAGACAAGGGCACGCTGGGATTTGCGTCGGTCATGAATATCAAGCAAGATGCTAACCTACAAGGCCAAGACTATAGGTGAGCATGACAGGATCTGGCATGCAATCTGGTTGTCCTGCTTAGCTCACGTATCCTGC
The DNA here is from genome assembly GCA_022578945.1 of Hypoxylon fuscum. Classification (NCBI taxonomy): domain Eukaryota; kingdom Fungi; phylum Ascomycota; class Sordariomycetes; order Xylariales; family Hypoxylaceae; genus Hypoxylon; species Hypoxylon fuscum. The sequence continues at coordinate 175,124 of MU399853.1, read as the reverse complement.
ATACAGTTGGTTGGGTACAATTCTCTACATGGGTGTACTCGTCGGCGAATATCCTACGAATCTTCTTCTCCAGCGTTTTCCCGTTGCCAAATATCTTTCTATTAATGTCTTTCTCTGGGGTGCCGTGATTTGCTGCTCAGCTGCAAGCCACAACTTTGGGTCCTTGATGGCGGTTCGCTTTCTCCTCGGTGTTTTCGAGTCATGCGTACAGCCAGCATTCATCATCATGTAAGTAGAAGATTGTGCGGATGCCCCATTTGCCATCGAGACTGACTGTGGATAGGACCTCTATGTGGGTAAGACAGAATTACTCGATTGATAATCACGTTTTGAGCTGAAAGTATCTGCACAGTACACGAAAAACGAACAGTCCATCCTAACCTCGCTCTGGTATTGCATGACAGGAGTACAGTTGATGGTGGGCGGTTTAATCGCATATGGGGCAAGTCATTATCAGGGCCATTCCTTAAAGTCGTGGCAGCTACTCTTTCTCGTCCTCGGATGCGCAACATGCGCTTGGGCAGTCTTCATTGGATGGTGGCTCCCGGACAGCCCCATGAAAGCGAAATGCTTTAACGAAGACCAGAAGCGGATGATGATTGAGCGTGTGCGTGCAAACGAGACGGGAATCCAGAACAAGACGTACAAGCGCTATCAAATGCTCGAGGCGATAAAAGACCCCGTCATCTGGTGCTATGTGATGCTTCAGGTCACCTCGACTCTTGTCATAGGGGGCCTTGGCGTATTCTCGAATCTTGTAATAGCATCGTTTGGGTTTACATATCTCCAGACTCAGTTGCTTAACATTGCTCAAGGGGCTGTAACCATCATAGTTATGATTGGAGGGGCCTGGTTGGTCACTTGGACGAAACAGACGGCTCTCGTTATGCATGTTAGTGGACCCCCTTTTATTTTATGTCCAAGTAGTTCTCCTTTGAACGAGCAGTTTAGCTAACCATTGCTAGGTTTGGACTTTGTGAGTTAGCCATCATCACTTTTGGCTTTGAGGATTTGCTACTGACTTTGTAGGCCGGCTATCGTGGGCACTGCAGTCATATACGCGATCCCCCCGAACCCTGGAAACAAAGTTGGCCTACTAATCGCCTTTTATTGCACGCAATTCTACTTGGCTGAGGGGAACATGATATTTTCCCTGATATCCCGCAACGTCGCAGGGCAGACGAAGAAGTCTACCACTCTAGCCATGACATTCATTGGCTGGGCTGCTGGCAACATGGCAGCTCCTCAGGTCAGCATCGTCCACTTCATGCTTGAATCACAAGTGAACGGATATTTCTAACTATCCTCTTTGCAGATTTTTCAAGATTCAGACGCTCCCCGATACCAGAAAGGATTTACCGCGCACTTTTGCCTTTATGTGTTGTTTAACATGTTCCTAATTCTTCTCCGCATACTACTTGCCAAACAAAATGCGGTTAAACGCCGTAATGCTTCCGCCGCAGTTGCGAGTGATCATGATGCTAACACATACAATGATGAGAAAATAAGCCACAGTCACGCGTTCGACGATTTGACGGACAAAGAAAATCCGGATTTTAGATACGAATTATAGGAAAATGTTCTGTGGTCTTAAGGAGAAGCGGCGGAGGTTTGAGGACTACAATCCGCTATGAATAGGTATATCACTATAACCTAGGTACCTGGTAGTTTCACCTCATTACGGCTATTAGCTTAAATACCTACTCGCTTATGATGCCTAGAAGACATATGTAGGTGGAACCTAATGGCTGTTAATATCAAGCATATTATATACCAAATAGAACAGCTATTAAACGTCCCTAGCTACTAAGAGCATCAAAACAGACTTACCATATTCACTATCATACTACAGATTTATGTCGTACAGGCCCAACGCAACGCTCTGGGGTCAGATGTATTCCCCCGCCCATAAGTTCTCCCGTGCTAATGGTGCCGTATCTAGGATGTTAAGCTCCATAATCTAGGCAATGACAAGAAGTTTGCCGTACTCTCGGCAATCCTCGATGTGGGTCATGATGGCTCGGCAAGTGAGAAGAGCCCCTGAGAAACCTAACATCCCCTTCAGGCGTAAGTATGGTGTTCTGCAATGCCTATTTTACCTACCTATCCTAACTAAAACAGCATATGTTTAGGGTGATTGCCTTCACTGTTCAGTCTGACCAGTTGTTGGCCTTATAGAACTTATGGAAGCCGTTAAATCGATACGCAAAGCCCTTCTCTAACGGATGCATGCGCTAATTAATAGCTGTGGCATAGCCATGTGTGAGAACGCCGACTTCGTTGCGAGGTAGGGTCTTCGGAATGGATAGTCCATTATGAATCTCGCCTGTAATCACTAGACCATACATTTGTCGACCTCATTTCGTAAATAAGCTATCTTAGTTCAATCTACGGAGCTTATTCTGACACTAGGCAAAGTAAGTTGAAATTGATTGGAAGCTAAGGGACCTGAGCATCTATTCATGTGTACATTTCTCTAGGTACAGTCCTTTTTTATGATGTACCCATTGTCATTACCTATTCCCTGCCTTTCATAATCATAGGTAACTCAACCTGCCTCTTACTGCTGACAATTGAATGTATGTATTCAACGACCAAGGGGTTGAGCCCCTTCACCGATGCTGCTTGAAGCCAATCTTGTATGCTCAGGACTTCATAGTCAACTCCATCCATCAGCTCAAAATATTCCTTAAGCCCGTCCGGTGCTATCTTTCTCTCCGTACAATGATGAACGAACCTAAGCAAGCTCTTCCCTTGGGACGTTCGAGTGTCAAGCGCTCTATTAACCAAGTCATGGGAAACGTCCTCGATTTCAACTAAGTCGAACATTCCTTTTATTTCGAAGGAATCTACTCCTGGGACCGAGCGAAGGAGGCGTGAATACTTGATGATGGCCGTCATGAGATCTAGCTCCGGAGCCCCAGGGCCGACGATAGTCGTTGGCCGATGAATACATGTTGGAATGCTATACTCCAATGCAGCCTTTTCGAGGAGTAACTCACTCACCCATTTCGATACAGCATATCCATCCTGCGTATTTAATGAAGGCGCATGGAGGGAAACGGAGACTTCGGGTAGAACTGAAGATTGGCTTGTAATGCTTGCGACAGCCGCAGTAGAGACGAAATGTAGAGGTACGCGTCTTGGAATTGCGAGCTCGATAAGTATTCGGGTGGAAATCACGTTGGCGCTGCGGAGCGAATGGTAAGTCTTGAGATATGACACCTCGGCTCCATTGTGGATAATTAAATCGAGATGCTCTGCTAGGAACCCAAATTTCTCTTCGGAGAGCCCCAGGTGGTGGGACGACAAGTCGCCTGTATACTCAATGATTTTGCTACTCTGAACAGAGACATGTCGGTCTTCCCCAGCATTGGTTCCCCGGATGGCAACACAGTGGACAGACCCTACAATCTTGTTATCAACAAGGCGTTGTAGGATTCGCGTCCCAAGGAATCCGGTTGCTCCGGTTAAAAGAACTGTCTTTGGTGTTCTGACTTGTAAGTATGGTGTATAATCTTGCGGTTGGGGGAGTCCATGGCACAGTGTTGCGACCTCTGCATTCCAGTCGATGGACTTGATGGGACTGGCGTGATAATGTGCTTCGACTCGCACAGCCATGTCATAAAGAGTGCTTAGCTGAAAAAGCTCCGGGAGAGAAAGCTCAACACCGAAAGTTCTTCTTAGAAGCATTCGTAGCTTGATCACGAGCATCGAATTACCGCCCGCGTGAAAGAAGTCAGTGTTGGAGGTAATATGGGACACCAGTGCCTGACGGCTTGGAAGTATTTCTTTCCAAATTTCTTTCAATTGCTGTTCTGTGCGGGTTAGGTGTTTTGATGGAAAATCATCTCTCTGAATAGCTACTGGGATTGGCAGTCTGTCGATAGCAGTTCTGTCTTGTTTCCCATTGATATTCATCGGGATCTCGTCTACAGCGACCACAACAGATGGACACATATAAGGTGGCAGAGGTACTTTCGCTCTCAGGCCTTCTGCGAATTCGACTTTGTTTCCTAGGAAAGTGGTGTCGAGAACCACGAAAGCGACCAATATATCGACTTCCTGGCGATACGAAACAGTCGCGTTAGCAACTATATCGGGAGCACTCTCGATGACGGCCTTGACAACCTCGTTAAGTTCAACACGTATTCCATGGATTTTCACTTGGCTATCACCCTTTATGCGTCCTAGGACATGAAGTGAGCCATCTTCTAGTATCCTCCCGCTATCGCCTGTGCGGTAAAACCTACGACGTGGAGCTTGGCCTTCCGATATAGGTTCGATATCTATCTCCACAAATGCACGGTCTGTTTCGGATGGGCGATTCAAATAACCAATAGCAAGACCAGGTCCCGAAATGCAAATTTCCCCTGGGTACCCAACGGGAAGTATGTCCATCTGCTCATCCATTATAACGACCAAATAGCCTGGCATCGGCAATAGACAGTCGCTTTGCGCGTAAATATCTTCCTCGGTACGATACGGTACAAGACCCCTGGAACAAGCTATTGTACCCTCAGTTGGCCCGTACGCATTGATAAGCTGGAGTTCTTCAAGGTTGAGTCTTTGTATTCCCCGACGAAGCTGACTAGTCATTTTCTCGCCCAATGAGACAGCAAAACGCCACGAGGTGCACTGTTTCAGCACTTGGAACCCATAGTTCAGAACAGACAGGTATTCGGATGTAACGAAGATCGTATATGTCACGTTTTGAGACCACATAAGTTTAGCCAGATGAATTGGATCACCTCGGCCATCTTTGCCAACTATGATTAGCGTGCCTCCGTTTGCTAACGCATGAAACGTCTGGTCAAGAGAGAGATCAAAGCCAAGGGCGCTTTGTTGAAGTACAATCTCTCGGCCCAACTTGTAGTGCTGCGTACTTGTAAATATCGAGTAGAGAATATTTTGATGTGAGAGTAGAACGCCCTTAGGTACACCGGTGGAACCACTTGTATAGAGGATAATTGCTGGTTGATCAAGTCTGCTAAAGTTTTCGATTTCGGTCTGCTGCGAAAAATCCAAGTCATCAAGGTTTACTACCAGAGCCTGGTCTTGAGCAAGTTGGCAGGCCTGGGCTAGTGTATCGTTGTTACACACCAGAACAACTGGTCGGCTATCCGTTACCATAGCAGACAGCCTCTTGTAATGATTGCGCAGATCCAGAGGAACCCAGATAAGTCCCAATTTCATCACGGCTAGAAGGCAACACACGTGGTCTGTCATAGGATCCAAGAGCATCGCCACAGGCGAGCCGTGCACGAGAGGGATCCCAGACAAATGAGCGGCGATAACGTTGGCTCGATTCATCATCTCGAAATATGTCAGTGCGCGTGCATAGTCATCTTTCAAGGCTGGTGAGTCGGGGTACACTTTAGCCATTTCCTCAATGCGATCGATGATGGTGCCATTCCATCTAGTGTCTACCGATGCACCGCGTCCAAGAGAAATCATATGGCGGACATCTGCCGCATTCGAGAGAGGGCATGCGGAAACGGGAGTTTGTGGATGGTACGCCAGGCCCTCCAGTGCACGAATATACCATTTCATCAACGACTTGGAGTCGGGTGAGTTGTATAGATACTTCTGCGTGGTAACGTGAATAAGCGTACGTCCTGTTGTCTCTGTTATATCCACAGCTATATCATAAGGATTCCTTGAGGCGACACCATCAATCCAATGGATGCTGCCGTTGTCGAATGGGGTTTCTGTTGCGTAGCCATTACGATAATTTAAGAGCACTTGGAAGAGAGGGTGGTACTCAGCCGACCTAGGAACTTGTAAGTAGTCGAGAATCGCGTCAAAGGGCGCTTTGGAATTACCCAAAGCGGCCAGGACTGTGTCTCTCGTTCGCGTAGCTATATCCTCAAAGTGATCATGATGTTCGAGACGAAAGTGCAGTGGTAGCACGTTGAGAAAACATCCTACAGTTTCCTGATCCCGAACCTCTCTCCTATTTGCATCGATGATCCCAATACCAAGGGACTTGACATCAAGGCACCGAGCTAAAAAGACTGCAAAGGTAGAGAGGAAAAAATGGAACAGTGTTATCCGAAGTTTCGCGGCCCTCTGCCTAATAAGATTGACCAAACTCATGCTTAGCTCGTCACTGAATGTTTCTGTGTCATACTGTTTCAATGTCTTCCGACAATTCACTTTCGCAAATGCGAAGAGCGGCAGAGGCGGGATCCGATTTTGGTGCATTTCCTTCCAGAACGTCAGCTCTTTTTGTAGACTCGGAGCTGTACATGCTAATCGACTCCTCGTTGATAGGTCAGTAGCCTGTTGAATAGGATATCGACCATGCCCCCCTGAGTACACACGTGAGAGATGGCCTATGAAGGCAAGCCAGCTGACCCCGTCTAGTGCAATATGGTGGTGGAAGAACAGAATGTACTGGAGTTCTGGAGAACGAGAGAGAACAACGACTTTCATTATGGAGCCCAGTTCAATCTTAAAAGTGAACCTTTTGAGAAGTTCAACTTCAGCATAGACTCCGCTGTCGTCATCGATCGTCTTGTGCTCGAATGTGTTGTGCGGTGTTGGGTTCACAGCTTGCACTGGCAACCCAGATGACACATCGATGAAATAAGAGCTACGAAGGCTCTCATGCTGCGTGTAAACCTCATGCACTGCGTTCTTTAACCTAGCAATATTGAGGTACCCTTCATGCCTGCCGATGTAACCGACGTTATGAGTAGATTTGTCCTCTAAGTACTCACATAAGAAATATAGGCGCGCTTGTGCATGCGACATCTCTCCTATTCTTTCGTACTGAGACTCTGAGGAGTATTTGTGTCCTAGGTTTCTTGGAAGGTCACCCGAGTTTGCAGCAGCAGTTATTTCGTCTTTATTCTGGAATTGCTCTGGCGTCACAATCTTGGCTGCTTCATACGCCCTTTCGGTTCTGCCTCTAAACGGTACGACAAGTAGCGATTGAGGAGGTTGATTCGAAACTTCAGATGTATTTGACCCACCGTTGGCTGCAACCGTCGATAACCCTACGACCTTCGTCAAAGCGTCTCGGCATATATCGGTTAGAGTGGTGCCGCTAAGGAGTTTGAAAACTGGCATATCAACCCCCAACTCCTTTAGAAGCCATGAGCGGATTTCAACGGCCACTAAAGAGTCAATGCCCAGTTCCATTAATGAGGTATCCTTGTCTATCTTCTCGGCCGTAACTTGTAACACTAGCTCCAGCTTAGAAGAGAGGGCAGTCTCGAGGAGCTGAAGCGCTGATTTTCTATCTTGGGAGTTTTTCAATTGGGTTTGAAGTAACTCAGTTGGATGGACCCGTTGTTGTTTCTTATGTGGTGTACTGTTTCCCTTATAAAAATGAGAGAACCTGGCCATTTCCCGCCAAGGCGCGTCTTGGTTGTTGTCAAACCCAGTCAGTAACTCTGGGTCCTCTCTGGAATCGGGCCTTCCAGATTGAACCGCCTCAGCGAATAAACTATGAAATTCTGATTCAGACATGGCAAGATAGGAAAATTTCCGCATCTGGGATTCGACGGTCGAATCTGTGTTCAAGGACTGCGCGATATATCCAATCCCAAGCAGCATTGCGATGCTTATGACAGATGCCGCTACACCTCGCTGGCGCCTTTGCGCTGCTAACGTTGACATAAACATGTTTGCCGCCCCATAATTTGATTGAGCGGGATTTCCAACAACAGATGCCATCGAGGAGAACAAGATAAAGAACTCTAGCTCATCATTGTAGAATAGTTCATCTAAGTTCTTACTGCCGTCGACTTTAGGTCGTAGCACAACGTTGAAGTCGTCTATTGACATGTTGCTTAGTGGCTTATCGCGTAAAACCATGGCGGCGTTGGCAACTCCCGCAATAGGCGGCATGGTCGATACGATATCAGAATAGACTTCGCTAAGAGCTGTCTTGTCGCCGGTATCAAGCGGAAAGAGTCTGATATTGGTACCTTTCTTATGTAAGTGACTCAGAAGTTCTGGGTTGATCACTGGGTTCCTGCTTGCAATAGCAAAGTATCTGGCGCCATGATCGGTCATCCACTCAACTAGGGACATTCCGAGGTCTCCTGCCATCCCTACTAAGAAATACGTCTTCTTATCTGAGAAAATGCTACATGTATTCAACGGCAGGATTTGAGCTGATACAGACTCTAGGGTTTGCCAATTGATGACGCTCGTGCAACACTGGTTTTGGAGCGGAGCCGGAAACGCACTAATCTCTAGAGGTTTTTGCTGAGAGGCCGTTCTGAGCATACATGACAATCCTAAAAGATCTGCTTCTCTTGCTATTATGTGGCGTAGTCTGGAATTGTCGAAGAGAAGCCGCATAATCTGAGAGGTTTGTGTTTCCTTATTTGGGCGATACATGTCGAGATACCCACGGCGTGATATAGGTATTGAGTCTTCAAGGTCGCCACTGTGCTCTTCGGCCATGTTGATAAATCTCTGTGTACCAGCTGGAATAAGGTGTTCGAGTGCACGCTGACTGATGTTACTATGTATGAATGTGGCTACTCCGCCCTTATTTGGAGCGGATGTACTTAGGAATAGACTGAGTCCCTGACGCTTAGCAATCATTGAGACAAGCTCTGCAAGTTGCGTATCCGCATCGTGGACCCAGAGTGTTCCTGTTAGACCTTCGAAGAAACTCTCAGCAAGGAGGACTTTTAGGGCCTTCTCCAATATCTCGTGGTCCTTGAGTCCATGTTCACATTGGAAGGTCTGGTTGGGAGGGACTTGAATAATCGAAGCGCTGCGAGGCGAAATTGCCAAAACCTTTTGATTCTCGCTTGAGAGTGTCCCCAAGCAAAGATACATGGGGTGTGATTTTGAAGCACTATATGCAAACACCGAAGATGAGTGTACGCGTATTTTTACATATCCTTGGCTCGGGCAATTTGCGTTCGAATCTTGTTCGAGAATAAGTACAGCGTCCCTATTAGCTGCTGCGACGGGGGTTGATTCCAAGGACACGTTGTTCTGGATAGGCCTCCTCTCGGAATTGAGACGGAAATTCAGGGCGTGATCTGGGACTACCCTAGGTATGTATACATCGCCGTCGCTAATGACCATCTCAGTTTCTATGCTCCATAGTATGTCCTTATATTTGTGAATGTCGATGTAAACCGCCCGCAAAAGTATCTGAGATAGTAGAGCCGTCCAGACATCGGCGTTCTCAAGGCAACTGATATCAACAAGTTGAATACGCGTTAAAGGATACTCGAGGCTGGCAGACCGACCAAGACCAACCATCATATTTGCATACGGGTCCTCAGTACGACAGCCCGTAGTAGCCCACAGAACATGGCTGGCATTTCCGAAAGTGTGTTGGATAGCTTCGAGTGTTCTCATGTTCAGCCTCTTGAAAGCGGGCTTAGCCAGGTCTGAAATACAAAGAACCACACTTCCCGGCTCTAGTGTTGTCACTCTAACGTCCTCGATGTCATTGACTAGCTTAGTATTCCTGGCGAAAGAACCAAGAATGCGGCTGATTTTGGAGGCGCCATTAGACACCAAAGCAGTTTTCCCGCCCACTATAACAAGATTGGGTATCTGTGGCATTTTCTCCGCTGCTATGAGTGGCTGTCTCAAAATTTCTATCCTTGGATCGAGTGCTTGAGTGATCATAACTGAAAATGTATGATACGATCTATCCCCAGTGTCCCAATAGGTGTTGTCGACACCCGAAAATCCATGGCTCCGGAGGACAGAATTCCATTGAGCTTCCGAGACGGTAGGGCAATATACACGTCCATCATTACGGCCTAGCCACCATCCGGGTAGGCCGCATACAATGAATTGCGTGTGCAAAGTCTCAGCGGTGATCTCCAAGAGAAGCATGTGGCCACCAGGCCTTAATAACTGTCTGCAGTTATTGATCGTATTCGACAATGATGTCGTCGCATGAAGCACATTAGATGCAATGACTAAATCGAAAGAATGTTCTTCAATCCCTTGCTCCCCCGGAGGACGCTCTATATCTAGAACATGGTATCTGAGGTTTCCTCCATGTTCAGTAAACTTTAGCTGAGCCTTTTCAAAAAAGCCTGGAGAGATGTCGGTGAAGGTGTACGATTCGAAGTTAGTGCCCAAAGATCTCAGTGCTACCTCTGTTGCTCCACCCGTGCCGGCACCAATCTCCAGTACTCGCATTCTTGGGAATTGATGAGAGAGTTGGCTAGCAATCATCCCTAGACGATTATTTGCTTCCGAAAACCCTAGGCCTTCTTGGTATTCTCTGTGGAGTACATCGTTCTCCATCAGGAGTTGAAGAGCCGGCACTGTTCCACGTACAATGGAAGGGAAAGCTCTCCCAATTGTGTGCATGATTTTCAGGTCAATTTGCTCCGGAAACCTTTCCGTAAAGTTTTCAATAGTCTTATATGTATCGGTCGACCATTCGGGTTTTACGTAAGGGTGCTGGCCTAAGTTAACCCTCGGGAGGAGATGGTTCAACACCCAGTCCATAAGGTACTGGGAATGTACATCAAATGAAGGTATTTCGTCTTTAGATACCTCCTGGCACAAGCGTCTCATGTAGAAATAAGCTGTCCTTTCGCATATGTCGAAAAGCTCGCGGTTAGAAGGTGGATCGTTGGGCAAATTATGCCATTCGAGGCCGGATAATGCTTCCTTCTTCCAAATAGTGCGGGCGAAGAGTTTGCGGTCATTCTCGGGGCTTGGGGTAGTAAAGCTAGAGCATGTGATACCCTGAACTTGTATTTCTGGGTGGTCATGCTTTAAGCAGAATATGTCTACATCACCGCAAAGAGTTGCGAGTGACCCTTCTCGGATGTAGCAGTCCGCAGCTAAATAGGGTTGTGGGCACTGTCTCGCCTGATAGCACGCTGTCTACTTCGTGTTAGTTAACTGTAGGCCTGTAGTATGAAGAGAGATCGATTGCTACTAGTACTTCCAGAATATGGAAAGTAGGTACTTATCCATAGCCACTTAGGCACCTAGAAACACAGCAGCATGTACTCCCTAGGAGGGCATTGTGTCTGTATAAAGGACAGCTAGGGTATATAACAGGAGTGCTTGTCATAAGACATACTATTCTCGAGTTAGAATGTGCATGAAATTGCATTATAAGAGACGGAGTAGAAAGGTCTTGGATGGGAGAAACCAGCCGTGCGGTTTTACATACCATTGATTCTAATTTTCTTGATCCTTGTTGGAAGATAGGGAGCCCACATTTTGCGATCGCCGGGGAAGGAGTAGGCTGCGAAAAGGCCGTGAAAGCTAGCGTCCAATGTGGCTGGATGGACGTGGAAGCCACATTGATCTGTCCTTTTCACCACAACGGTAGCAATATCCAGTCGCCGTTTAATAGAGTCTACACAGAAATTGCCCGAATATTGAAGACCAATTGTTGAAGCCCATGAATAGAAACGGCCGACGTCGACCTTCGCCATGGGTAAATTCGAAGATATTCTCGAGGGTAGCGCAGTTGGCATGGGAGCTCCCATAGTAGCCTTTGCTCGACCCGTGAATGCCCTATACTCAGTATTATCATTATCCTGAACTGTTGCGTCAACATCGGCACTGTAACAAGAATACTCCATCGTGATCTGGGCAGAGTTGCGATCAGTGACTTTGATCACGAATGTAACATCAACCCCCCGAGAATCCTCCTCGAGAACGATCGCTCTATGGAATGCGAGATCTTGAAGTTCAACTAAATTGATTAGCTGATTGCCGACAATATGAATTATAGCATCATATGCCATAGACACATAGCCTGTCGCCGGGAATAAGACTTGGCCCTGAAACCGGTGGCCTCGTAGCCAGTCCATTTCGCTCAGCTTCATAATATTCCTCCACCGGACCTCATGGCTGTTACTTGAGGATATTGTTCCAAGGAGATCGTGGATTGGCCCTCTACGTGTACGCCACATTTTAGACTTTCTCGACTCTTTAAGGAATGGTTTAGTGTGGTCCCAATGGTAAGGGGGTAAGCCTTTCTCAACTCGTCGCCTGTAAGAGCCACTGGGAGTGCAGGCTGCTTGAGCCGCTTCGAAGTTAATGATTGGCGCTGGAGATTGAATGTGTTTCCAAATGAAGCCAAGAGTATCAGTAAATGCCAGCATATCATTTTCGCCCCTTTTCAAAACACCCTGATACGGAATGTGAATGCCAGTCAAAACTTTGAAGGTGTCAAGTGTAGGACCCTTTAATACTGGGTGAGGTCCAATCTCAAGGGCAAGATCGAAGCAGTTCTCCTCTTTTATGGCTCTGTCTAGAGCCTGAGAAAACAACACCGGCTTAATCATGTTTTCCGCCCAATATATGCCTGTGAGAGCCCCATAATCACATGTGCCGTCTAAGCCGAGGACACTTGAGTACCAGTTGCACGGTCCTCTAGCGCTCGTTCTCCGTGGGCGAATATTACAATGACGAAGGGCGTTCAGGTAGGGCTCATAGCAATGCTGTACGTGGTGCGAGTGATATGCCGCATCTATTCTCAAAATCCTGGCGAAATTTTTTTTGTCGGACAAAACAGCTTTCGCTTCATCAATAGCATCGCGATCCCCAGAGAGTGTCGCGCTTGATCTTGAGTTACTAGCGGCAACTTTTAGTCTCCCACGAAACTGATCGCGTTGGCAGACCCTTTCAGCGTCTTCAAATGACATCCCAACAGCTAACATCCCCCCAGGTCTAGTTTCCTTGGATCGTGCAAGCTTCGTGTGTAGGCCGCGATAATAAGCAATGCGTATGGCGTCTGAGGCAGTAAGATAGTCTGCAGCATAAGCAGCAGCTATTTCCCCAGAAGAATGACCCACAACAGCGCTGAACGATATACCGGCAGCCCAAAGTAGATCAATAAGGGCTATCTGGACTGCGGTTGTCAAAGGCTGACAGACCTCTGCCATGTGGACTCTGGATATATGGGTAGGGTGAAGTAATTCTTCGGCCAAGGACCACTGCGGTGCATCCACGATCGTTTCCAATGACTTTTGGAGTAGTTGGATGGTATCCCTGAATGATTGAGATTGCTTATATAGCTCTAGACCCATCGTTGGCCATTGAGCGCCCTGTCCCGTAAATATCCCGAGGAGGCGAACTGGAAACTTCTGAGAGACCTGTATTGATTTCGTGGACACAGAAGTTGCGGTCTCCTCTTGACTGATGTTATCTAGCTTTATGGCAAGTTGGTCGACGTCAATTGCTGAAAAGGCCGCTCTAAATCTGAACTCAGACCGTCTGGACTGAAGGGTCCATGTCATATTACTGGGGTCAATATGATTTGATTCCGTAAGTGATAAAGATAGTGACCTCATCATCCCTCTCAACGAATGCTCTGAGTTGGCAGATAGTGTGATAGGCCCCCAAAGCGGCCTCGAGTTTCTGGAAAGGTCGAGACTTTGGCCAACCATCGGCTCAGAGGCATCTGAGTCGGCTTCCCAGCTCTCGATAATTACGTGAGCGTTAGTCCCACCAAATCCAAAGCTATTGATGCTCGCACGTCTAGGTGTCCCCTCTGCTAGTGTGGGCCAGGGGCGCAGTTTGACAGGGACGCTGAAATTCTGGTAAAAAGGCTCGATTGCTGGATTCAACTGATTAAAGTGCATATTTGGAGGTATTTGGCCATGCTGGATGGCAAGTGACGCTTTTAGTAGGCCAGCTAGGCCGGCTGTACCCTCCAGATGGCCGATCACGGTCTTGACTGAGCCGACATAGAGCACCTCTGCACCATTCTCTGGCTCTCCCGTTCTCGTTGAAGGAAAGAATGCATCCCGTATGGCCTCAGCCTCCTTAGGATCCCCTGCTAATGTTCCTGTCCCATGAGCTTCGAAGTACTGGCACCGGTCTTTGTTCTTTTCGCAATCCAGTCCGCAATTCTCATATGTGGACCGAATGAGAGCGGTTTGAGAAACGGCATTGGGAACAGTTAACCCCGTTGAACGACCGTCTTGATTTACACCTGTTTCTTTCACAATGCATTCAATGTGGTCACTGTCGGCAATGGCTTTCTTGAGTGGTTTTAGAATGACCGCCGCAAAGCCTTCTCCCCTGGCATAGCCATCTGCGCTCGAGTCCCACACTACAATTAAGTAGACAGTATTAGTAAATGCTCATTCATGGTGAGATAGTATGATCTTTGTGGGGCATGGGAAGCAAGCCGTGGAAAAGAAGCGTCAATAATCAAGGTGCATTGGAAGTCATAAGTGTGGGAGATGGCTTACTGCGTGACCTCCCCGTAGGAGAAAGCATATGAAGCTGCAAAAGTCGTTAGTTAGCTTATCACTTCAAGCTAGTTACTAGCACTAACCTTTGACTCTGTGATATAGCTTTCTGGACCTAGAATGAGGTTTACTCCTGCAACGACTGCTAAATCACTTTCCCCTCGCCTTAAAGTCTGTACTGCTTGGTGCAAAGCAACTAGACTGGAAGAACACGCAGTGTCGATATTCAGAGATGGCCCTCTCCAGTCGAAGAAATATGATATCCTGTTAGCCATGATGGCCCGTGAAATTCCCGTGCCGGTATATTGAGGGAGGTTGTCTATGTCTCGAAGTAGCATGTCATGATAATCATCTGACATTTGGCCCACGAACACAGCGGTTGAAGACCCCCGGAGCTTCTCTTTCGAGTAACCAGCCGATTCTATTCCTTCGTAAACAGTCTCTAGCAGTATTCTTTGCTGCGGGTCCATTGATTCTACCTCCTTTGGGTGGATGCCGAAGAATTCGTGGTCGAAGACCCGGTAGTCCTCATCTAGGAGATAGGAATGGGTTACGTTCGTGCTCTTTAGAAATCTCATTAGCTGTTTCAGGCAGTCAAAAGGGGATAATCACGCTGCTGCCAGCTGATTGTCACAAAATAACAAGTTCAACAATGATGATCTATACTCACACCGTGATGCTCCCCATCTTTGTGATAGAAGCCATCTGGGTTGAACCTTGTAGGGGGGATTCTCATAAGCACATCCTTCGGATAGCGAAGTAGCTCCCATAATTTTGACGGGGAGTTAGCACTGCCAGGGAATCGGCAACTGCTCCCAATTATTGCTATGGGCTCAGTTTTAGATTTCACCTGTGGCTCCATCGTTCGGTGAAGAATCTCAGCTTGTTTGATGTTGTCTGTATTTTACAGGAGATCATGTGTTGACTCAAACAAGGACTCTAGAGACCCGACGATAATAGTTTATCATCTCGACGACTGGTATGACGTAAGGTAGCAAGGCAACTCTGATCTGATGCAGTTAGATAACAACACCTAGTGAATGCAGAATGCCGGCGGGTTTTCAAAAGGGGCACAGCAAAGGCACCGACCCTGTAGATGCATGCTAGTCCTTGAACGGGACTCAATAACATAATGCTTAATCCTTCGGATAGCGGCGGCTACACTTAACATACTGCCAATCAGATCATCCAATGTGCACCAGTACCCTGGACGTCAAGGAGAAAGTGGCTACCTTTGTCGGCCCCGAGATGAAACCATCGAATGATATGTCCTAACTCTGTGATCAACCTCTGAGAAAATGTGACGTCCTGTAATGGTGCTCTGATTTATAACCCTGTCCAACGCCTGAGCCCGATTCATAGAAGTCAATAGACATTGAACAAGAAGATCAAGTAGCAATACGCTATGTGTTTCCGCAGAGCGTTAGTAGGCTGCTCAGCCGGAAAGTACCAATTAGTCGAAGATGCGGCAATACCGGAGCTCCAGCCGGATGCAATGCTATGCCGTGTAGCTGCTGTTGCTTTAAACCCTGTGGACGCGAAGATTATCGACTACTCTCCTGCGCCGGGGTCTATAGGGGGGCAGGACTTTGCGGGGGAGGTTGTACGAGTTGGCGAGAATATCAAAAGATTCAAAATCGGGGACCGGGTCTGTAGTTTTGCGTATGGGCTTAATTCGGATGACAAGATGATGGGTGCATTTTCGGATTACGCGATTGCAACTGAGGATCTCACCTGCAAGATGCCGCCGGGAATGGAGTATGAGGCTGCTGCAACTCTGCCAGTAGCAATAGGAACAGCAGGTCTTGCGCTCTACCAAGAATTGGCGTTATCATGGCCAGGAACAGAGGGTAGAAAACCGTCATTCGTGCTGGTTTCGGGGGGCGCCACCGCTACTGGAGTGGTCGCAATACAATTGTTGAAGGCGTACGTACATATGTATTTCTCACATTTCTATTTGAGTACCTGGAAGGTAATGATGCGACTTGACTAACGATCAATAGGTCAGGGTTGCGCCCGATAGCTACATGTTCCCCGGAAAACAAGGACATGTTGAAATCTCTGGGTGCGATTGAGACCTTTGATTATCGCTGCTCAACTTGCGGATTGGAAATTCGCGACTTCACCGCAAACTCGCTCGAATACGTGTTAGATTGCATCACTACTTCAGAGGCTATGGCTATGTGTTACGAGGCAATTGGGTCAGCTGGGGGGAAGTACGTCTCTTTGGATCCAGGATCGACCCATGTAAAGTACACTCGGAGGGATATTTATACGGATTGGGTAATGGCCTTCACTTTATTCGGTAAGCCTGTTAAGTTATCGGGAATCTATGGCCGACCAGCTATGCCGGAGCATCGTCAGTTTGCTGCGCGACTATACACCGTGGCGGAGACGATGATTGAAGCTGGGTGCCTGGTTCCATCACGATTCAAGATCAAAAATGGGGGGCTAGCTGGCCTCAAGGCTGGTATCGAAGATCTGCGTCAAGGCCAATCTAAAGGTGGGAAACTTGTTTATCCTCTACATGTATGCTAGCTGGCTAGGTAGCGGGATGGATGGCACAGGCTAGCCTGGAAGGAGGCCGTAGCAGCGAACATAAGGAGGTACCTACCCTAAAAAATGAACCGATGGGGGCTATTTTTTGGGTACAACACGGGCAGTGATTTCCAATTTCCAACACAACAAACACAGCATGTAGACATCATGATCCGATATTTGTGTAAAACGTTCCGAGACAAATAACGCTCCGACATTATGCAGATCGGAGAGATGGGGTGATCACTTTCCTCATGGCTTCCGATTTGCAGTTAGCAATTCTGTCATTTATGACAATTGCATCAAGGCAGGCTCTGACTGTTGGCGTACCGGGCTGCCAGGTAGAACCAACAAAGAGAGAGGGGTAGTGTGACGGCAGGGGTTATCGTTACACGACAGATAGATGCGTGTTCTGCCCCTTATCAAAAAGGGACCTGGCCCGCTCTGTGAAGCTGGAAATGATATTGATTCTGCAGCAACTGAAGACTGACAGAAAGCGAGATACAACATGACCGAGCAACAGAAACAAGGCCAGGGTGACTCGCCCCAGAAACCCCTTCTCAAGTTCTCTGTCATGCACTACAAGAAGGAGGGTGTATCAGATGAGGCATTCAAGAAATGGTTTGAAGAAGAACAAATCCCGCAATCGATCACGATGTTCAAAAAATACAACATCGCTCGATACTCTATGGTATTACTGCCTACTATTGCGAAAGCCTTTAGAAGCCCAGTTACTAACATCTTAACAAAGTATCTCACTCCATCTATCCTACGCGAGAAATTCGACCAGGAATTGAAAGAGAGGAGGAACACCAACTGGAAGATGGCAGACTTCAGTGCAGTCACCTCCTATTGGGTCCACGATCCCGACGATCTAAGGAACGTATTGGCAAGTCCAGAATGGGCCGAGAAGATAGCAGGGCCGGAGACGGACTGGGTCAATATGGAGTCGGCTGTGGTGTTGGCCGGTTTCGAGACTGTGTATCTGGAGGATGGAAAGATAATCAACACCGTCCCCCTCCCAGAGTAAAAGCTACAGGTATGTAGCCATTCGAGTTTGTCTCAAATTATGATAGCTTGGTCCAATAAGAGGAGCCCCTATAATATGTAAGGTAGATTAGGTAGATTAAGTGCTTAAATCTGATTGCTGATTGATGGAATTGCAGCAGAGGTTCCTTCAATTTTGGTCAAACTTTTCCTGCCTCAGAAACGAAGATAACTACCTAGTTAGGTAGTTGCTCTGCAATAGCCTTGTAATCGTGAGTTCAAAAACGGAACTAGAAATGGATTTGAGAGTTTCTGCAGCCTCATATGTGGCGCCCATATGGGTGACGTACATACATAACCTACATATGTAGCTGTGTAGGTACATATCTACACGTCCTATGCACGTATATTTAGGTAGGTATATATGTACCTAGGAGCCGTTCGGAAGATTCACTTGTACGGCCTCGCTAGAAGTTGCCCAAAAGTCATCTAATTCATACCTGTCTAATAATATCCTAAATAGGTACTACACACCTATTATGTAGGTAAGTACGGTCCCGTCCATTGGGGTCATATAATAGACTATGTACATGGAACTGGGTGTGCCAAAACCAGATGTACCACGTACCTAAGGTTGGGCATCTACATGTATGTAGACGCGTGCACATTTTATGAAGCCAATATGCCAACCCAAAATAGCCTTACATTCATTTGGACAAGCAGTGGATCGCCCCTATGACACAACACATCCAAGCAGGAAGATCGATGATCAAGGTGCGGAGTCTATGGATGCGTAGCCAACCCTGAAGCTCATCGACATTCTTTTCCCTGCAGTCTCTGCGCAATGCCTCGACGTGAGGAGCGATGACTGGATAAACCAGTAAGTGAACCATTGCGAGACAAGCACTGGCCACATACCAGTGGTTTGAGCAATGTTCACCAGATGACATGTCCGAAAATCTCACGATACCGGCCACAGACGCCATGGTAGTGAGCAAAAGGCCGACCACGCGGTAGACAATGCTATCGAAGAATGCGATGAAGTAAGAGGGTAGAAACCGCTCGTCCAGGCCATGAATCCTTGGCCTCGTAAGGATCTGCAGTGACGAGTGTTGATCTATCGCTAACCAAAGTGTGCAGGTCGAAGATATAACAGGAGCGATATGTAAGAACGCAACCAAGTAACGAAACGGTTGTGAGTCCATCTTGGAGGTATGATGGTCTGTATGGAGTTCGGAGTTCTACTAGACTTGCTAATTGCCACATACCTACCTACATATGTAGGCGGGTGGGTAGGTAGACAAGAGTACATTTAAATAGGCGCGAGTCACCGAATGAAGGTTCCTAATTTTGGGGGCAATATGCACCTACGTGGTAGCCATCCTGATAAGTTGTGTCCATTCAGCCAACTGCAAAATGACTGGAGATGTCGCTTACTTGCATCACTATGTTGGTGGCGTCTAAAGTTAGGAGGCAGGCTGAGCAAGATCGACATTGTTCTTATGTCACTATAGGCTTACGGTATCTACCCCAACGTGCATTATGTACTTTGACGCCGAATGCAACGTCGGAGGGTGCAACTGTAACTGCACAAAACTCTGCCGCAAGGCGGCAGGGAATTCGGTGTAGCGGAGGCGGATGGATTAGGTACACACCTCTGTATTGAGACTGGCTTTGAGAACTGGTACATAATCACTTAGGTAGGTACGCAGTAGGACAAATCTCACATACGTTTACTTACCCATAGCATTTATCATCTTGTTCTCAGTAGAATTATCATACTGCGAAGTTTATACTTGCTACTCTAGTGGTTGGGTTTCTCTGGAATACACACGATCACCATGTCCGGAGTCCTTACCCAGGAAGATTTGGACTATATGCGAGCACATGGCGACGATAACTACAAGCCGGACATCATCATATGCACTTCAATTTGCGGCATTTTCTCCATACTGTTTGTGGTATTACGCCTCTATTCACGGTATATAGCAGTAGGCCGACTGCGGCTCGAGCTGAGCGATTGGCTACTTTTAGTTGCTTGGGTACGTCCTAAGGTTCAGGGGAATTTTAGTTACCTGCTGACCTTGGTATCAGATATTCTTCCTCGTGATAGACGTGTCACTCAATATTTTCACTGTGTATGGTGGAGGACGACATATCCTCTTTGTTCCAAACATCCGCGCAGTTCATATAGTCAGTCGCTTGTTTATACCAAGTTCAATTCCCCTTGGTCGCTGATACAACTTCTACGAGCGACAGATAAGTGTAGAAATGGAGGTGGTATATTCGTTCGCCATTGCATTCATCAAGCTTAGTATTCTTGCACTTTATGGGAGTATATTTCCTCAGCGCCGGTTTCACTACTGTTTGTGGGCCGTTGTTTTATTTATTGGCGCTTGGGCAATTCCATCATCATTTGTCACCATTTTCCAGTGTACGCCGATATCTTTCGTCTGGGACCGCAACCAGCCTGGATTTTGCATCAATTACGGCGCATCGGTGCTCGTATTCGGAATCCTCAACATTATTACGGATTTTGTGATCTTAGCTATGCCAATACCTCTCGTGAGGCAGCTTCAGATGTCACAGTCGAAGAAAAGAATCCTCACGACACTGTTTGCTACTGGTTGCAGGTCTGTCTGATCTTTCGACTGCTGTGTTGCCCATTCCAGGCATCTCTAACATACATGTAGTGCGTGTATTGTCAGTATAATCAGACTTGTATTCACCTTAAACGTGGGCGAAATCGATGGAACATGTGAGCAGTCGTCTTTACTTTTACACTTTGTGTCCTAATCGTCGAGCCATCCTCGGGGCTTTTATCACGTCGAGTTGTCGTCGTCTAATCTTACGTTTACGCAGATACGGCTGTTCCTGCCGGCTTTTGCTCGATCACGGAGATAACAATGGGCATCTTTGCGGCCTCGATTCCAACTTACCGTCCCCTATACATCAAGTTCATTCACAAGACTACTAGCCAGTCTAACGATAGTTCCGATTATAATTCCAAGACCATGGGAAACAGTTACATGTACGCAAAGGGCAGTCAACGTAACGGCCAACTCTCAGCAGATCGATCTATAAATGGACCTGATGCTACCATTAGGGTCACTGACCAGTTCGAGCTTGTTAGACATGTCAATCGAGGCGGTGATTGGATACGGGTTGAAGATGAGGATGACGAGGTGCAATTGTTCACCACCAGAGCTAGTAACATTCAAAACTGAAATAATTTGCTATAGAGAGAATATAGATAGATAGTTCGCCCTAGTTACACTCAATATTCTAAGTCAGTACGTCCATGCCTTGGTGTGTATAATGCCCTGTTGGCAATATTGGTTTACTACTCCTTCAGTTGACTACCTTCTGTGAGAAGACCGGCTTGGTTACATTAGGAATAGTATTTGCAGCACAGCATATTATGATATTAACATTCTGGCATCTTCTTCTCATCGTCTCGTACGATCGTACGGAATGTCCGACGGCCCTATGTACCTGGTAAGTAAGGCAATTTAACCACGGAATGTCTAAATTGGAGGCGTAGAAGAGCCTAGGTAGCATGTGGCTTGAGAGGGCCATGTACTAGGTATGAAACCCATGGATAGACTGAGCCAGTTGAAAAAAGAACCTCAGCCTCAATTTGAGGTGGTCGGATGCTTATCGCATATGTACATGTAGTTTGGTAGTTTTCTAAAGGCACACTGACTGTAGGAAAGTTAGGCAAAATATGCATAGCATTAAACGTGTATTGTAGCTACGTGTAGGTAGTTACTTTATGAGAATGCCAGTTACATATACGAGGTTATTAATTCCTTTTGACTCAAGTTTGGTTCGCTGATACGTGATGTATGGATGGCACCGGACGAGAAAGTAGGTATATACCTAAGTACCTCTAGGTATATATATCATATACCATCCAACTGCTGTATTGATCTCCTCAATAGTTGCAGGTGAATGTCAAGTGCGGCCTGTTTCTGTACTATTGTTGTAACTACCGACTTTGCCGCATAAAGACATGATGATTTATTGTTTCCTTGGTCCGTGCGCTCGCATTTTTGATTCCCGCTTAGAAAGCCCTCGAACTCCTTGGTAGATGGTGTAAAGCGAGGGCTCTCACACCATTCCGCAGATGATTGTGATGTAGTTGAGCTATGGAGGGAGGTAAACTGACTTAGAGGATTAGTGGTATTATTTGTAGCACTCATGGCGAGCGCAAGCTGGTGCAGCCCACGGTCTAGTCTGTCGGCAAGGTGAGTCATGAGTTCCACGGCCATGACCAGTTCTGCATTGGATAATTCCTTGAATTCTTGGCCATTGGTGGACATGCCATACTTTCGCGCCTCCACAGAATGATGCGGTGTGTTAACTGGAGAGCATATGTGGCGATGGAGGGACAAGCAAACATATTTGAACATATCAACAAGGCGTTGATAGCAAGCTAACATCATCAGCACGGTCCCGGGGTCCGGCGCATTGCCTAGTGTTGGCGTATTATTTAGATACATGGACGGGTCTATCGCGCACATGTTCAGGTTGTGTTCCAGCTCAGATTGTAGAGAATCTGGAGACAATTGAGATCTTGTATCTTCTCCGGCTCCAGTGCGCGCCACCACCCTATCAAAAACCTGGAGTACGCAGCGGGTGATATCAATCATTTCGTCCGTTGAGGGCATACTCGCTGGTATGATGCCGTCCTGATTGGATATGGTTCGAATTATTTTATAAATGCGCAAGTTTAACTCGGCCAAATCCTTTGTGTCTTCCTCTAACGGATCTGGAGAGTGTTCCAGACTCGAAATATTTGGTAGATTTGAAGGTATGGTACTAAAGTCCTCGTGTTGTTGCAACTCAGGGATGTCGTCGGTTGGCATGAGTTCGGCGAACAAGTCAACATCTAGCGGACTCCCAATCTCCGCCGTTTCTAACTGGAGGGGTGGCACAATTGGATGAACAGTTTCCTCAAGGCCTGGTCCATATCTATCGGCCTCGAGTCCAAATAAGGTCTGTAGAAATGCTTCGCTCCGCACAGTATCTGGTGGAAAATCAAGAAGTGGCATGCTATATCCGGGGCCCATTTTCGCTGATGTCGTTTCTAAGAGAGAAGGTACATGTAGGTTTCCTCTTTGATTGTGTCGTGCAGGTGTTGGCGGCTGTCGGGGGCGGTGTCCATGTACATGTAGAAGAGGGCGACCAGTACGCTGCTGTGCTGTGATTTTAGTGCTTCGTTAGCCCAAATACCGCTAAAGGCTGAATCCGATGCCTTACGACTATAGGCACAATTGGCTCTTGCGCGTGTGCATCTCACACACATAGGCAAGCCATTGCCTCCAAATATGTTAATTGTGGGACTTGGCTTGCAGCGGACTTTGAGCTCTCTGCACCGATCACAAGATTGGCGCAAGGGCAATGTAATATCGGTCAATTCTTTAACAGACATGGCATGAGATCCTGCTACTGGACTTTCATCTCTCTAGGTGATAAGCCTTGATATAATTCTATGGAATTATATAACTGGGTATTTGTAGGTGGTTGCTTGTAGTGCAAAGATGTCGATGCTACTAGGCTGGCAGGCAGGCAAGGTTATGGTTATGCTCGTGCACGGCACCAACTTTGGGGTCATAACAAGGTTGCATTGCATTACCTACCACCTAAAGAAAAGCAGGCTCTGTTCGCTAATATCGCTAATATCGAGACACCTACTTTCTTTGTGCACAGCCTTACTTTATTGCTGATTACCTCCCCTTAAGGCTCCAAACATCCATTAAATGCAACATGATACCAACGTATGTATGCCGTGTAACTCTCAATTTTATCACTTACATAGGGTACCGACATACCTACATACATGTAGGTACCTACATACATAGGTAGGTAGACCGTAGATGTACCTAAGGTACCTAAGGTAATGCATAAATCTTCATCGGATTGCCTTCCCGTCGCTCTACCCCGACTTTGCATGCCTAAACTCATTTATAATCAACCTGGAACACCCCTAATATCTAAGATATGGAGTAGGTAAGTACATATGCAAACGCCGTCCGAATCTACCTACCTAACCATCAGTCGACCTGCTCTTGTCGCGCCAACGAGTTTCAGTGATTACCTACCTACCTACCTACCTAGCTTCCAGTATTCGTAACAATGGGTTCGCCCCCTAAAGCAGAGCCTTCCAGTTATGGAGGGCGCTTTTGGGTATGTAAACTCGCCTCCAAGTTGATGAAAATCCTCCTAATGTGCACTTTTATAGGCCATAATCACATCTCTTTCCATCATGTCGATTTTATCAGCACTAGATATCTCAGCTATTTCAACTGCCCTACCGTCAATCGTTAATGATCTCGGGTCCAATTCCGCCTACATATGGATTGCCAATGCCTATTTCCTAACTTCGACCGCTTTCCAGCCGCTCTACGGCCAGACCGCCAATATCTTCGGCCGCCGCACCTTGACTCTCATCATAGTCTTTCTCTTTGCTGTTGGCTCTGCCGTCTCAGGCCCAGCGCCGAGCTTCGGTGCACTCATTGCCGGCCGCGCTATCCAGGGTATGGGTGGCGGTGGCATTAATGTTATGATTGACATGATTGTCTGCGACCTTGTGCCCTTGCGCGAGCGATCTAAATTTATTGGCATTATATTTGGAACCTTCTCTGTAGCTGTGGCCCTCGGCCCTCTTATCGGTGGTTTGCTCGCAGAACGAGTCTCTTGGCGCTGGGTATTCTATATCAACCTTCCCATTGCCGCCGTGGCTTGGTTAGCTCTGGCGTTGGTTCTCCGAGTACGGTACAAGAAGGATGCCACTCGGAATGCTTTAAAGCGCATCGATCTCGGCGGAAATGCCCTTCTCGTGGCCTCCGTTGTTGCTGTGCTGCTTGCTCTGACTTGGGGCGGTACTGAATTTCCGTGGTCGTCGTGGAGGGCCCTAGTACCTCTAATTCTCGGGTTCATAGGATTGGTTTTGTTTCTTGGTGTCCAAACCCAAGTCCCGGAGCCTACAATGCCTCTCAGACTGTTTTCAAACAGGACTTCTATCGGAAGCTACGGTCTAACGTTCGTGCATTCCATCCTCTCGTACTGGATAGTATATTTTCTGCCTTTATATTTTCAGGCAGTGTTAGAAACCGATCCCGTTACCTCTGGAGTCAACCTACTACCCACCGTCATAGTTTCTATGCCGTTTGCCATCATCGCAGGAGTCGGCCTGTCCAAGTTTGGGCGTTACCGACCATGGCACTTTATCGGAGTTGCTCTTTTCGCGATCTCCTTCGGGTTATTCTCGCTCCTCGATGAAAATAGCACCCGCGCATACTGGGCCGGCATTCAATGTATCGGGGCAGCAGGTGCCGGAGTCCTGACTACCACGACCCTCCCAGCGGCACAGTCTCCCCTTACCGAGGAAGACCAAGCTGTGGCGACAGCAACGTGGGCTTTCATCCGGAGCTTCGGCGCCATTTGGGGAGTCGCTATACCCGCAGCTATTTTCAACTCCCAAGTTAATAAGTTGCTAGGACGTCTCACAGATGAGAACGTGCGGAATCTGTTAGCTAACGGAGGGGCTTATGGCTTAGCCTCCGGGGACTTCATAGCCTCCTTTAACTCAGACCCGCCCCTTAAAGCGCAGGTTAAGGGTATTTATGTTGACAGCCTTCAGCTTTGCTGGCAAGTGGGCATTGGATTTTCCTTACTGGGCTTTCTCATCGCATTGGTAATCAAAGAAGTGCCCATGCGCACGGAA
Organism: Hypoxylon fuscum; assembly: GCA_022578945.1. Taxonomy (NCBI): domain Eukaryota; kingdom Fungi; phylum Ascomycota; class Sordariomycetes; order Xylariales; family Hypoxylaceae; genus Hypoxylon; species Hypoxylon fuscum. Next base: position 149,690 of record MU399853.1, on the reverse strand, counting down.
TTGGAAACCGAGTTTGGTATGGAGACTAGTGACAACAGAGGAGTTGACGAGGGTGGAAATAAGGAAGATGTGATCGTGAAGAGTTCGCCGACCCCTGAAGGCAATGCTGGTGAAAGTATCAAGCACCAGGTTTCTTAACTTAAGGAATACTTGAAAGAGAAGGAGAATTTTCCTGAGCTTGACAAGGGTCACTGTATTATTTATTTGTAGGAACTCTAGTTTGGAATTCATGTGCCGGTGGAACTTACTCTTTGCGCATAACTGAGGTAAACCTAGCAATGTACGAAGACCTGAAATATTGATAGATGTCAGTATAGATGAGTTGTATGTATGGAGATGTCTAAGACTTTTGAGCCCTTGTACTTGCATTGCTTTCCTAAGCTGTTAGTGAATTCCTTGGGCAGTGGTTTCAGAAGGTAGCGCGCTAGGTTATACCTGAGGCGCACATGCTTTCAGCTCCATAACGCTTTGGATAAGGGGTTGTGAGGTTTTAACTCGAAGTGGCCCGATATGTCGCAGAGGAAGGCAAAGCGATCCTTCGCTGACCAGAAGAAAACGGCTGAGAAGTAAGGTCTTTAATAAAAGGGAGAGCGGAAGGGTCGGACCTAAGCATCGTCAGACAGAAAATGGATATCGATGCAGTGTATTATTTCAAATGAATCCATAGCTTCATTTTGTGATTTAGTAAAATCCTCTTGAATAATACGGTCGATCTCTAATGCCTTCTGTGGGTCGGTTGCTCTTGCTGATCTGCTACACTATCTGCAGAACCACGCCTGAGAGCAACTTCAAACGTCGTCGTTTTTCCCGCAAAGTACCCACGATCGGTTGTCCAAGTTCCCGCATTGAAGATATGATTCAAGGCCGCACCTATGGCAAGTTTATTCAAGGCGTGTTATTACACGCCTTGAATACACTCCGATACTAACCACTGGTTGTCCTAATATCTGCTACCGTTAGAGGGAAATCCTGAATGACCTCGTTCGTACCCAATGCGTGAAGGGGTTCTAACGGCTGATCGGGCTTCGTCACTGTATTATTCAAATCTCTTTTCACAACCATTTATTAGCCAAAGCAATTGATGAACAGGCAGAAAAGCCAGAGAAGATCGACTTACATGGCACTACTTCTCGTCTCATTTCGCCCTATGCGTGCATCAAGTCCATCGAGCCTTTGGTTTACCTCTCGCAACTGCTGGGTAATTTCGTTTAAAGCCACCAAGATCTGCTGTCCTCCTTGGTACGCAGGTAGGTTTGCACAAAGCTGGAACTGGTCCCCTAAAAACTCGAAACCGCCGGCGATGGCGTCTAAGTCTGGTTGTGGTGGATCCATTGGGTTTAGGTACATAGGTGGTAGTTATTAGGTACCTGTTTGTCCTGTCCGGAGGACAATATTCAATGCGCTGAAACAGTGAGAAATTGCATGTACTATGCGAAATTGATAAGGTAATTGATAATAAATGATAAGGTACCTAGCGGAGTTGAATTCTTATCGGAGTCCCTACCTAGAGAGTGCACCTTCAGGAATCAGAACAGTGCACAACGGTGGCATATGGAGAAATGTTTTCCGTGCTACTTATGAGAGACCCCAGCGATTGATACAATACCAACATACCTACCCTCATTTAACTACTAAATCAAGCCATTGTATTGGGTCTCGCGACATCTGATAGCTTATTAGACCCTCCGTCGGTACCTCAGTTTTGCGCCCGTAGGCGGAATTATGGCGTTTAGCAATGCCTTTCTCTCAGGAAGCGTGCCAACCAGCTCCATCTCGTAGTTCATCACCATATAGGCAAGAGTTTGTTCAATGGTCTGGCTGGCGTACCAGCGACCAGGACATGCCTTCTTGCCATAGCCCCACGCTAGGAAGGTAAGGGTTAGGTCAACGAGGTTCTCCCGCTCCTTCGGGATGTCGTCGTTCTTAGTAGGCGGCTGACCTCCTGCCTCCTCATGACATTCGACAATTTACGGTCGACATAGATGAAACCTTGTTCCTGCATGTTGGAAGTAAATCGGGATAGGTAACATTTCTATCACGATGGGCTCTTTATGCAAGGGATTCTTGGGAGTAGGGGATTTCTTTTAAAAAGGCGGAAATTCAACCTGTTACATTCTTGCGTACCGAGGTAGGTAGGTAGGTACCTAACCACTAAAATATGTAGCTTGTAAGTCGACGCTGACAAGGCTACATGGGCTTGATTTTCAGAGTTAATATGTAATATGTGGACACACGAGGATTAAAGAGTACCTATCTTGCCTGCTTGCCTAAACACCTTGTTCGGTAAAAGAGGCTATCCAGCACATCTAGACCAGAAACAGTCCGCCCCCTTGAAGATGCCCAAGAAGTCAACCATACCATCAGCGACCATGGCAGCGACAGCGATATTCGATGAAGAAGCCTTCGCGCAATTGGCATCTACAAGCGACACGGCTACCTACGTAGAGGTGGGAGGTAGGTATGGTGGGTGCATATATGGTGGTGGATTGGTCCGATTTTTTTAAGTTGGAAAGAAGCGCCGATTACCTAAATGGTCGGATCTACCTAGCTGGTTTAAAATGGAACTGGCCGGCTGCTCGTTCTTGGTCCGGTCATGACGTCAGGGCTCCTAACCAAGCCCGGACAATCCGGAATGCACACATCGATAGGTACGTGTAACCTCAACTTCCCTCGAAAACGCGATCTCCGAAGTGTACCGAAAGCTCGCTGTCTCGCTCTCCCAAGTTGAATGAATCTTGTCGCTGAGTAATCGACCGTACGCCCACCAAGCATATAATCTACAAGTTTGCGCTTGCATACCTGTCACACAGGACCTCCTCTCTTTCTCTTTGTCTACCTTGTACGGAGACATTTCAAAATGGCATCGCCAAGCATAACGCCGACCTTCAGTTCTGGCGACTACCTCAAGTTCTTCGGAGCAGGCGCACTTGCTGCGACCTTGACTCACGGGGCTGCAACTCCCATAGATGTCGTCAAGACGCGCATCCAGGTAGACGACTCGATGAAAGGTCTCAACATGGTCCGCGCCGCTAGGCAGATAGTAGCCAAAGAAGGCGCCTCAGCTCTGCTCACGGGGTTCGGTCCCACAGCCGTCGGCTACCTCGTCCAGGGCGGCGGCAAGTTTGCCGGCTATGAGTTCTTCAAGAAAAAGTTCATCGACCTAACGGGCTCGCAAGAGAAGGCGACGCAGCGACGCACTGCCATCTACCTAGGCTCTAGCGCTACAGCCGAGTTCTTCGCCGATATCGCCCTCTGCCCGCTGGAGGCGACGCGCATCCGCCTAGTATCTCAACGTGGCTTTGCGACGGGTCTCACCACGGGCTTCATGCGACTCGCCAGGGAAGAGGGTCTGCGGGGGTTCTATTCGGGCTTCATACCGCTGCTATTCAAGCAGGTGCCGTACGCGGTAGGCCAGTTCTCCGTGCACGAGGCCGCAGTCGAGTTCATATACCGCAGCATAGGTACGGAGAGGAAGGCCAAGTTGACGCAGCTGGAGTCCACCGGGGTCGAGCTAAGTTCCGGCGTCGTCGCTGGTGTAGCTGCAGCAGTGCTCTCCCATCCGGCAGATACGTTATTGTCGGCGATCAACAAGGGCGCGGGGGATCCAAAACAGGGTGTGACGAGCAGGATGTTCACGCTCGCGCGGGAGTTCGGCCCTAGGAGACTGCTACTAGCAGGCTTGGGTCCGCGTATAGTAATGACGTGCGGATTGGTGGCAGGGCAATTCGTCATTTATGCCCAATGCAAGACACTGGTCGGCGCACCACCAGGCATAGAGATTCATAAAGAATAGTCATTAAGATGAAGAATGATTATTCCGTCACTAATTAGAATAGGTAGTCGTCCTAAAACGGATGAGGCGTCCCAAGATGTGTGTTGCGCGTGGCGGTGTAAAGGAATAGCTAGTAATCATAATAAAGGTTAATTGATTTCCGGCCATTAATACCTACATGCAATTATCAAATAGGTACTGGGCGTCAACGGAAACAACATTAGTAGTGCAGGGCCTATGTAGACTTGCCAAGACCGCAGATCGCATGGTTGCCGTTCATCTGACCCGTCCTTGCGTCGGCCAGATGCCCATTCTTTTCCAGAAACCCCTACCATCCAGAGCTCGTCCGAGTGAAGATGCATCCCTCGGCAAGGCCCTCACGCCCTCCTCTATCATGAGTTCACCGACCCAAGCTAGCAGCTTCTTCTGCTTCTCGACCTTGGTAATTGATACGTCGACAGCACCACTGTCGTTCTCGGTACTTCCCAGCGCCTGGATGGCCCAATCTTGCGTCAAGTCCCACCAGTCGTAAACGTGCATGTCGCTTATAAGCCAGCGCTTGGCCGGCGTGAAGTCGCGGTGCAGAGCAACGATGGCTCTGGCGACGTCTTCGCCGTGAACTACGTGGAGAGCACCCTTCCCCTTGAGATCCGCCTTCGATTTGACCACGCGGTCCACCCAGTCCCGTGGCTGTCGCGAGCCTCCATATAAGCCCGCAAGATTCAGCACGGCGCCGTCTGAGCAGGCCATCAATTCGTCCTCGGCGAGAGCACGAGGATCGGCGTACTCGTAAGGTGACGTCTCATCTTGCCACGTCGGCGCTTTCCAAATGCTTGTAGCGCCTAGTTGTATGTAGTGCGGCTCACACTTGTGTGTAGACTCGTACATATGGACCAAGTGCTTAGTCTGACTCCCGCCCCGAAGTGGGAACGTGATCAGCACCGTCTCGGCGTAGGGCAATGACCGAAAGGGCATCGGGTCATTCGAGTCGGGATCAAATCGGAAGCGGATTGTGCCATCCCTACCATCTGTCGTCGTAGCCGCGAATCCAATCCCCTCACGTTCCAGCAGCGGGATGAGAAACGTTGACATCCACCCCGCTCCGAGGATGAGGAGGCTAATATGCTCATCCTTGTGCTCGGCTGTGGTGTTTTTTGACGACATATTGGATCTTCGTGAGTTACCAGGTCTTGTTTGATATTTCGCAATAGGAAAGGGAAGTGAGTGAGGTGGGGGTACCCACCTAAGTACCTTAGGTACCTGGTAGGTATGGTGTGTTACACAGAACCAAAGAAATAGCTAATATGTAGTATTTAGCGGCAAACCTAGAATTCTGCCCCTTTAAAATGGCTCGACCGCCCCTCGGGAAACAGTTACTTAATCAACTAAAGGGACCAGCTCCGAATACACAGTGCCGAGCACGAGCCTAACTGGCGGGGCGAACGAAAACGAGTTGATTTGTAGGATATCAAGATCTAGCAGGCCTCACGCCCCCAACCCTCCGCCGTTAAACCAACAACTAAGCCAAATTTATTTTCAAGACAAAGTTACTCACGTAAGCCAATATGGAATGTATTACCTACCGCCATAACAAATATGGCCTTGTGTATTTTTACAGGATCCATCTATCTAAATATCCTCCATGCAGCTAACAAACTCCGCTCACAGCTTTATTAAGACCAACATTACCATCGTTATGTCGAATGGCTACATGTGTAGGTACCTAGGTATGAAATCTAGACCAAACTCGACCTTTCAACGAATCATGCTTCGTGAGGAATCTCCACGTTAATCAACTGCCTTTCGTATCGTCGCCATACGTGTTCATTGCAAGATCGTTTCTAGAGTAAAACGTCGACATGCGATACTTGGTTTCTCCGCGGTACTGCTCAAGATCCTCAAGAGCCTGCTTACCCTCGTGCTCAATTGTCTGTTGAATATCCTCGCTGCGTGGCGTGATACTGCATTCGAACGGCTGGGGACGCATGTTGAGTCCGTTTCTATGTGTGTTTTCCCTATTAGTCTCTACGAGCCATGAAGCAAAGGTAGAGGGAGAAAGCAGGTACGTGAAGTCGACTTTGAAAGTTTACTCACGTGTAGTTGAAGATATCCACCTCAACGGTACTGCCATCCGCGCGCTTCTTCTTCTGAATGTTGAAGCCCCATAGCAGCCTCGCTACCGTGACCCAAACACCCTGTTCGGCCAGCGCCTGTCCTGAACAAACTCTACGGCCCCATCCGAAGGTCATGTAGCCCCTCTCCCCCGGGAATGGTCGACTGTCCGGGTGTCCAGAGATGAAACGGTTGGGATTAAAGCGATCGGGGTCGGGGAACTCGCGCTCGTTGTGGTGGATGGCCCAGACATTCCCCTGGATCCAGGCACCCTTAGGGATCAGCCAGCCCTTGTAGTAGTCGTCTTGAGTTGGTGCGTGTGGCTGGCCTCCAATGATGGCTACCGAGCGCCAACGTAGAACTTCCTTTACGAACGCCTTGATATAGGGTAAGTTGTCCTCGTCTTCCCAACTCGGACTCCTATACGGCCCGACTACGCGGTCAAGCTCTTCCCATGCTGGTATTAAGGCTTCCGGAAACGCGCAGCAAGCTAAAACGAACGTTATCAAAGTGCTGCTGCTCGTGTCAGACCCCGCACCAAACAGGTTTCCCGTGAGCGAAGAAATCTCCGCCTCTTTAAGGTCATATTTTGGACCTTCGGCAAATAAGTGGTTGACGAATGAATCTTTGTGACCCTCCTTTTTGGCTGCCTCGTCAGCCAGAGCGTAGAAGAAGTGAAAAGCGCGCTTCTTTCCTAACCCGTACTTCCAAGGGGCAATTTCGTTGGGGAATTTGGCGAGGAAGGGAAACGTCTCCATAAGCATGGGGAAAGTCTTGCCGGGCACATTTAGGTCAGCGGCAAGATGCATCATGGCAATCACCCTTTAAACGTGTCGTGTTAGTATTCAAAGCCCAACTCTCTAAGACGGGTTGCAGATTCCCCTATTGCCTCCACGTCTAGGTCAAAACAATATGATATAATTATCTGACTTACTGCAAGAAGTTAGTTATCATAGACAAGAGAATTTGAAAGATGGTGTGGGGAACAGAGGTTCAAAGCTCCAACATAACGTATTTCAATATATATACCTCAGTTATGATAGGATCGTCCCAGCTTTCCACCCGCCGGCCGAAAGCAATAATAGAGACGACACTAGTCGCGTACCGCTCGAAATGTTTTACATAGTCCTCGGGAGCCTTGAGCAGGTCATACGCGACGACCCGGCTCTCGTTATTCTGGAATTGCCGGTACCGGCGGACGGACTGGACACCAACCCCGTGGTGGATGAGCTTGCGGTGTACGCGCCATCGCTCTCGCTGTTCAGGTGATGTTGTGTACATGTTTAGCAAGTTGTCCTGGCCAGCACCGAGCTCGGCAAAGACGAGCATCCGTGGCCTTGACGAGTAGATGCCGGCACGTTTCTCAAAGAGATCCGACGCCGCCCAGGCATCGTTGATCCAGATGGTTGGGTTCCTAACTTGAAAGTCAGTTTTGATACTACATTGGTGGATAGGGGGCTGGTCTCTCTCACCGTCCAACCCATATAGTGATTAAGGATGCATCGTATCTTTTGGAAAGCTCCTCAAACCATATCCATGGCTTGTTGTCAGGCAGAATAAATGTGTTCCCAACAATTGGCCACGGGAAAGGGCCAGGAGGCTTAAGGTAGATTTATTTTAGTTCTCTCTCTCTGATGAACAGACTTCTTCATCACTTACCAATTTCGACCGCATCCATAACATGTAAGTGTAGTCGATTATCAGGGTGACGAAGCTGATCAGTAAAACAGATGTGGCCAAATGCCACGCTGAGATTTGACTAAATATCTTAGATCCACCCCCGGACCTGAGTCCGGCCAGGAGCTGGTCAAACAACATGATGGCACAACTAAATATTCACTGTTTCCCAAGGGAAGCTTGGTTAAATGTCAACAGTAGTAACACTTGGGATGGCGAGCAAGGTAAGCGAACGAGTCACCATATTCATTCGATTCTTGTTGCTTCTTGGGGGAGGAGAGTATTGATATGTTCATACTAGTGAATCAAATAAACAGCTAACTATTACACATCTCGTAGCCCTGATTCGGCATTTATCCTGTCGGTGCGTTATTGGTTGATGGTAATCTGCCGGGGGAAAACGTGGGGTAAGAGACCACGATACTCCTCATCCGATCCTAACTTAAACTTCTTTGGGCTTTCCTTGCCCACTTCACTCCACACCCCGGATTCGAATTATGGAGTTATCGACATGCGCAAACGTGCCAGAGGCTCTGTATAGCGGTTGGTTTACATTATCCCGAGGGAGTCGCTTAGGTAGCATCCAACAAGAGCATGTGCCTGTACAATCGAGACCTATTTTGGAAACGCTCTTACATTTTCACAATCCAGTGCTCATACCGGAAATGTCCTCCGTCACGCCATTTCGCCAATCTACGTTTCATTATTATCCTCATTCGAATATTAGTTTACATTGTTGGCATTTGTTTTGGGTTCGTCGTGTAGTGATGCCTCAGCTCCGCTAAGCCCATACTCCCAGCTGTCAACTTCTCCAGTGCCCAACTTGGGAGCAGCCAGGTCAACCATCTGGCTTCCGTTGCAGATCCACCGCGCCAGATGCAACCTTTCGCGCCACCCAGGATGTCCTTTACTAGATTCTGTGCCGTCACGTCAACATGCTGGCTCGTTGGATACTTTGTCCTAGCGCGCTCATCTAGGATGAACTGCCGAGCTGGTTTAAAGTAGGAGTTTAATGGCATCTTGAACTCTTCACGACGTGTGTTCTCTAGTGCTTGCGTTTGAATGGCGCCGATGAGTGCTGTCACTACCCGAACGCCGAGAGGCTCAAGCTCGACCCGTAGGACCTCGGATAATTGGGTAACCGCCGCTTTGGAAGAGGTGTAAATGCCTGTATATTTCAACATAAGAACCAATCGGTGATGTTGAGCAAGGACGACTCAAAGTGCACGCATGTTTAGAAATGTTACGCGGAGAAAACCAGATATACATACCTTTCCAAGGCAACAACATATTACAGGACACTGAGCTATGATTGACAAGGATGCCTTTGGCTTCGATGATCATAGGTGCAAATGCCTGTACAACGTTTAAGACTCCCCAAAAGTTTACATCGAATAAACATTTAGCCTTGTCGATGTCCACATCCAACAATGGCATGAGGAAGCCTTGCCCGGCATTATTAACCAGCATATCAAGTGTACCACCGGTGCGCTTTCTCACGTGTTCAGCGCATCGTACAACTGAGTCCTTAGAAACTACATCGAATTCGAGAACCTCAACATGTTCGAGCTCTCCCAAAATTCCAATCTTACATTTGTTTCGCAGCGTAGCAAACACGTAATAACCTTTCTCATGGAGGACTTTCGCCATAGCAGCGCCAATGCCACCTTCGCTGCAGCCCGTGATTAGTACTGTTTTCTTTGATATCGACATACTTGGTGTTATTATGTATATTTCCCCTGTTTAGGTGAGAAATTATAGCAAAGTGGCTAAGAGAGGGGGAAAGAAGACATACATAAGTACTTGAGGCTGGGGTTTTCGGATGTCATGTGAAGGACCCATTTCTTCTATGCTTCTTCCTCAGGCACATACATACATACATATGTACCCTTAATCAGTCCCACATCCCCCAGCCTGGGCTTGCCAGGTACATAGCGTCTTGTTACTAATCTTAGGGCTGTACATGTATGTCGGCGCTTGTAGCCAACTCAAGACGTCAGGTGGACTACATAGGCACTAGGTACCTTAGTTAATTTTAAGTATGTAGTCGGAGAGTTGGGGTTAGGCAATAACCTACATGTACCCTATGTCTTATAAAGTCTTCTCGCCCCTAATTAAATTGACAGATTCTCTGTTGCCACTCCTATTACGGACTGACTTTGAGGAAATGCGGTACATTTGCTGCCCATTAGACCGCTATGTTACGTACGTGAACTACATGTAGTGTACTCAACATGTAGCAGAGGAGCACGTGCTTCGATTTAATTTATTAAATGATAAAAGTATCATGAAGCTTTACGGCCAACTGTAGTAACAATTTTTTGTTGGTGTATCACGACCCCTTGCTCTGTCTCTTTTACAGCCTTCGCAAACAGGCCATTCCATGATTCTTTCGTCATCGAGGCCTGTGGATCCTTCTCCTGGGAAGGAAATAACACATGGAGATCCTCCATAAGCATCAGATAATCTTCAGTCCAAGCCTTTAAATCTTGTTTCCTCGTCTCGTAGGTGCGAAGATGGACATTTTTGAAGCTATGCTCTTTCAGGTGGCGGTCCAGAACATCTAACCAGTCCCCCTCAAGGCCACGTGCGTCAGCATCTGCCACCATCGCTTGCAGTAAGGTCTCACAAGCTGCCTTAGATATCTCCAAGGATGGGGACTCCGCTGAAAACCAATCAATCCGAACATCTACCCATTGCAACCACCCGCCTGGTTTCAAGAGGGCTAAAGCTGTGGACAATAGGGGGGTGACATTGGAATTGGCGATCATGCTTACAAAGCCTCTAACGTGAACGATATCGTAGACTCCGATCATCTCTTCTGGTAGTGGCCTGGAAAAGACATCAAGCTTCTTGAGCGTTATGGACTGTGGAAGATATGCTGGTGCTGGAAAATGGACCGGGGTGATATCATAACCGTCCAGTTGAACAGAGATACCTCTGTCGAAGAGCTTGGTGTGTAGGTCAATTAGCCATATGCCATTAGCACACCCAAGGTCGGCAATCTTCAAGTTCTGGGCCGCGGCGATTGAACTCTCAATGCGATGGTCCAGGAGGTGACCCTCAACCGTATTTAGGTGGAGGAAATGCTGTAAATGTAAACGTGCCGAGGCTCTGAAGTTTCTGGCTGGTGGGACCAGCATTCGTAGTTTCGAGCCCTGGCAGACGGAAGTCGTCATTGTCAAGAGAGATGAGTTCAGATGATAAAGAGTAGAAGTTGGGATTGGTCCAAGCAGAAGTCAATTGAACCTGTGACAAAATACAAATACCCGTAGAGCAAGCATCCAAGAATGATAATTTGCGACTGTACCACACGATTATGGCATTGTTGGTTGCTGAGTATCCAAGTGGGAGCAGCATGCAGTGGCACTGTCAAGTTACATTTAATAAAATCACTCCCTCTACCTACATTTAGGTACCTACATGTAGGTACCTACTTGCCAACATGCAGGAGCAGGTGAGGTTTCACTAGACCTCCTTCACGTATTGCGAGATCTCAATTCACCCAATCACGTTCTCGTCTATGGATCGTTGGTGAGCCCAACAGTGGCAACAAGGATGGTGACATACGTATGATTACCTACCAACGACGTTCAGTGACACACTAACTACCTAGGTACATATGTTTTCGAGCCTTCCCATCAAAAAGGGATATCAGGGCCGATGCACACTGCCGCTTGGAGGTTACAGTACAGCTCAAATAATCACTAACGTTGGAGCAGGCGACTGATTGTGACCAACGCCAGACTTGAGCCTTTGGAGAGGAAGGTTAGGTACATGTAGATAGTCAGGGGGTGAAAAAGCGACCACAGTTTAGCATGTGTCCAGTCAGAACGAATACCTAATCTAATTAAACCCAAAATGTTATCGTCGAATCAGAAACTATCTTAATCGGCCAGAGCTTTCCGTTAAACCTCTTCACAACAAAGTACCTAGGTAAATACAGACTGAATATGTACTTGTTACTTGCCTGGGATCTTGTACCCACCAGGGACTTGGTTCGTGAAGATTCCCTTAGGGTCAACACGTTCCTGGACCGCCCGCAGCCGGTCCACGCTAGCCTTACCGTAGCTACTAATGGGATCCTGATCTTTATCTGCATAATTCAAGTAGATGAAGGGATCTAGATCACCGAGCTGCTGCGCTTTGTTTTCTATGGCATCCATCAGCTTCTTGGCAGCGTCGTTCACAAGCGCATCGTCGCATGCCTCTGTCCAGGTTACCGTGAGTAATGCTACCACCAAAGACCCGCTCCTGTCGGCTAGCCCCAGGGCATTCTCCTCGGCATGGCGCCCATAAATCTTGGGTGGTAAGGGTTCGAGCGCAAATGCCCATACGAGGTTAGATACATCCCGAATGCTGGGCAGGCTGGCCTCCCACTGGGCATACGCCGCTTTGATCACAGTCGTACTCAAAACAAGCGTTCTTACACGGTTGATAGATCTTTTTGAAGTTAGTTTATCACTATTGCAGTCTAGAATAGAGACATGAGCCCTGGCACGTACCGTGGATGTTCAGGTGAATACGCTTGAGTAGTCTTTGCCAGAGTTGTCATGTTCATCAATTGTGATGTAGACATCAAGTTCGGTAGGCTCAGGAGGTCTTGGTATATTGGCGGACTATCTACTTCTTTGGTGTATTCGAGCACACTCGAAATGACAGCCAGGCCTCGCGCCTGAGAGTAGCCGAAAGTTGTAATTATAGAAGCATACTCATCGTATGCATCGGCTGAACAGATTTTAACTAGCTCAGAGATGACGTCGTCCGCGATAGAAAGGTTGTTGTAGACATTTCCTGTCCAGATCAACCCTTGTGTAAAGGTAGAGAAATCTATACGGGTTACGACACCGAAATTGTTGTTCCCGCCTTTGAGGGCCTGAAACAGCGCTGGATCCGAATCGGCATTTGCCTCAACAATAGACGCATCAGCCAACACAATCTCGATGCTAGTCACTGTGTCACATGTCCAGCCGTAACGGGGTGAGAAGTAGGATATGCCGCCACCAAGAGTTAGTCCACTGACTCCTAGAGTATAATTGAATATGATCAGCTATTGGTTCTGAAAGATAGCAATCAAAGCTGCTATACCGAGACCAGGATCTCTACTCACCCACTCCAGCGGCTCTACCACCGTTGACACTGAGACCGATGGGGTCCAGTTTCGCGTAAACATCATCCCATGAAGCACCGGCGCCTACCGAAACCGTTGACGTATCAGAGTGGACATCGACCGAGTTGAGAGCCCGGATATCGATGACAACGCCATCGGCAATATTGGATGCGCCAGCCCAACTAGCGTGACCACCCGATCGAATTGCAAAATTGCATTGCCCATTCGGATACGAGGTCAATGTTCGGATCGTAGCTGAGACATCTTCAGCAGTTTGGGGGGACACAATGCATGCAGGTTGTAAGGCCTCTTGTTGTTCCGAGAAATACGACGCTACTGACGCGTTGTATGCAGGACTCCCCAGCAATGCGACTTTCTGCTCACCAAGCGCTGTGCAGATGGCATGGCACTGCGGAAATTGGTTAGGTTAGATTTGGGGGTCAAAAGATGGGAACATGCTCACGATTGTGGTGGTCATATTTCCTGGAACAACCATTTTCTCAGAGTCAACTTCGTTAGGTATGCATTCCATATCGGGGAAGAACTTTCTTCGTGAGAAAAGGGGACTTGGAGCTTGTCTTTTAAATAATGAAGGGATGGGATTCAATTCCTTCCAGTCTGACCTCATTCAGCTGGTGCAAGGATGGCTAGAAGGTAAGGGTAGCTGAAAGCGGAGACGTGATCACAGCAAATAATGACAGGTTCAAGGTAGGTTCTTACCTACCTACCTACCTACCTAGGTAGGTACTTACCTTCATATATCCTTCATTCGGCGTCTGCAGTTGCTCCGGATCCCCGACGACATGGAACCGACATGGGCGAGACTCGGGACAGGACGGGAGCTGCCCAAGACCTACATGTACATAATGACTACCTACATGCAGGTAGGTATGGTGTGTTACACAGAATGAGTGAAGTTGCAGACCTCGATATGTGCATACGTAACGTAGGTAGTGTACAACTACTCCCGTTACGTCCCGATGGTGAGTAACATCCGCTGTTCTAATAATAGGTTAACTAATCAGCTAAGTTGTGATAACTACATAGAAGCAAAGACGTGTTGGAGGAGGGGGGGATTTGCCTTCGAATCAGGATTATCTCAGAGTCATCGCCTCATTTAACGAGAATGTACATATTTTCCTCCGTATCTTCTCTTTCCTCAGCTCGACTTTACCGTTTTCCTAATCCATGAGAACACTTGTGATAGCTCATGACTTCCCTAGATCTCTGCACGATCCCGGCAGGGGTGCCGCCGAACGGGGTGTACAATTTTGTTGACCCACCAACTATGGCCCCAGCTGTTATTGCTGTGGGTATAGTCCTATGTGTGATTTCGACTGTCTTCGGCGCCGTGCGACTGTACACGAACAAGAATCGAATGCATTCTGCTGACTGTGAGTTCATTGCATCGAAAATTAAGCAAATCTCAAGAAATACTAATAGTGCCATGTCATAGACTTCACGCTTTTCGCCTGTTTGATTAACATCGCTTTCACAGGTGTTATTTGTGCCCGTGAGCTAGACCCCTTTCTCCAGCGGATGCGTGTCTTATCTTTGATCTTGACATGTGTTTTAGAGTATAGATTCTACCGTCACCAGTGGGATGTCCCCGTCTGCTTGTACACAGCGGACACGTTTAAGGTCTCATTCGTCCAGACGGTGCTGTGGTCGCCAGCTTTCTTCTTTCCCAAGGCTGCCATTTTCCTGCTATATCGGCAGCTATTCGCAACTGAGCAGCGGACTCGACTTGCCATAAATATCGGTCTACTCGTCACCTTTCTCGTCTACTTGTCCAATGTCCCGCTGGCCGCTGTCTACCTAGCGCCGCGCGCAGGACAGTCGTGGGACTCGCTGATACTGACTCTTGAGGCGAATAAAACTCCAATGACCCTCGGCGGAGTGGTGCAGAGTACCATTGCGACACTTATAGACTTTTATATCTTTTTCTTGCCCCTGCCGATCCTCTTTCGCCTCCACATACCGGCCAGGCGGCGGCTACAGCTAGCCGGAATCTTTTCCACTGCGCTTCTGTGAGTGAAATCGTCTATAAAAAATAAAAATAAGCAGAGCTAAGCTAATGCTATCCAGCGGTGTGGGTGCAAGCGTAGTATCCCTCGCTTTCAAGATAAAGCTGCTCATGTCGGCCGATGTGGGATGGCTTACTGCCATAACAAACATGGCCTCGTATGTATTTTGCAAGATCTATCTCTCCGGGTATACTCCATGCAGCTGACAAACTCCGCTCGCTACAACCCTAGCCTTATCGAAACCAATACTGCCATCATCGTAGGCTGCATGCCTGCGCTTCCACATTTCATTACCGTCACAATCGGTGGGTCGGCCTTCTTCAAGTCGCTTCGATCGCGACTGCGGGGAAGCCTAGGGCAGTCGGCCAAGTCGAAGAGCTGGGACACAGGCGATCAGAACAAGACGCCTTCTCTAGTGACGTTCGGGGCGAATCAGACGCCGCGCCGTAACAACTATTACGAGCTAACCGATACCGTCCTGCTCAAGTCTCAGGGCAACACTATACTAGGGGACTCCGCCGAGGGCCAGCACGAGACGCAGTCTAACCCTAATAGCACGCATGGAGAGGCGGAACAGGGTGTATAGGAGGAGAGCAGAGGGAGATGGGATGTGCATTGCATAATCATGATCTTGTGTGACCATATAGTTGTCAGAAGTTTTAGCCTCTTGTCCCACGAAGACTTACAGAAAGTAACTTTTTACATATGTTATCTCTACTTCTTGCTCTATGATCCCTGACATGAGATGTTCGGGAAGGAATTTTGCACGCGATGAAGACGAATGAAGACGAGATGTTTCCATTTGAATCCCATGCAGTTAGTTTCCTACCCGTGTAGTATGTATCTAAGGTACATGTGTATCTACGTAGGCGGCTAGTCTCCCTACCTCGGGGTACATAGCACTTATTGCCAATTGGTAAGAATTGTATCGCCCTCCTTTAAGCTCGCCAACTTCACCGTCTCCTTCCACACCAACTCCCTCTTCACCACATCCTTTGACTCCTTGCTTGTTTCTAACGGCTCTCTTCCGTCATAGTACCTGTCTTTCGGCAGCTCACCTCCTGTTCCAAACGCAACTTCTAGGACATCGCTAGCCGAACGGCTCGTCGCTCTCACCAGTGCGTTTTCCGGCTTCACATACAGCACAAGAGGGTAAATAATCTTAAAAACAAGCACACGAATGACCCACGGTGCGAGTCGTGGCATATCGGTAATCATCGGACCCGGATCGATACCAAGAACACAGATCTTGCTTAATGCGGGGTCTGTGTCTAGCCGCGCCTGCAACTCGTGTTGCATCATAATTAGGAAAAGCTTAGCGGCACCGTACCGGCGGTACCCACCCCGGAAAGACGCGTCTTCAGTTGCAGGACTCCACTTTCCCTTAGCAATCGCCTCGAAACCGGCAGCATCCGGAACGAACGTTTTATATTTCGGGTCCTCAAAGGCTTTAGTGGCTGCGTTTCGCGGGTCCTCGGGACTAGATAGGTGCATCGTGAGTTAGTTTCGATCTTCCGTTTTTCTTGTTAGAAATGGAGTTGGGATGGCGCCTAGCCGCAGTCATGCACATAAGCAGGCCCTCCCCATTTCATGTTCAAATGTATAGGTAGTTGAATAGGGACTCAATGCAGGCTCATTGCCCCTGTTCTCAACATTTCTGTCTGGTCCTAGCTAACGAGTAAGGTCGAAAGAGGGAAAGCTCCCTCCACAATCGTGGACTATGAAAGCTGTTTGACAAAAGGCACTTACTTGTGAGCCCGGCTTCCCATGACGATAATCCGCCCAGTCTGCTTATCCATACTCTTGAGTAAAAGAAGGGCAAGTAGCCAGTGCCCGAGGTAATTTGATGCGAATGTAGTATCAAGGTCGTCGTCCGTCCACGACTGCTTGCCAAAGTCTTGGAAGCCGGCGTTTAAAACAATGGCGCGGATCGGGGGGATTATACCTGCTGTAACGCGGGCCTGCGACGCGAATCGTTGACGTTAGCGTTAGGAACCTATGTCGACATTCAAATTGGCTTGATAAACTTTACATTAATTCCTTCCGCTGCCTCGCGAACGGTATTAAGCTTCGTTAAATCAAAGCCCACGATGTCGTGCGAGTGTGCCATGCCATGTGTGAGAGCTAAGGTAAGGGCAGGAGCATGCGCCGTGTTGCGGACGGTATAAAGCCCATGGTAGGCGGAGAGTCTCGGGCTCGAAGCAATTTTCTCTACTATGGCGCTGCCGAGCCCTCCATTTGCGCCCGTGACGAGGATGGTTCCTTTAGCAACGGCGGTGGCCATTTTGTGCACAACTAACTAGTTGTTGTCAGATTTGCAGTGGGTAACCACTTTACAAACAAACTACTAAGGCGAAGGTACCGTGTGGACAAAATAGGTAGGTAATGTATGAAGCTTGTCAAGCCGCTTACGATAACTCTTTTGATGCCTGGAGATGCTGGGTCTCTTTGGTCGCGGGGGTAGCTTGGGT
This sequence comes from Hypoxylon fuscum, assembly GCA_022578945.1. Classification (NCBI taxonomy): domain Eukaryota; kingdom Fungi; phylum Ascomycota; class Sordariomycetes; order Xylariales; family Hypoxylaceae; genus Hypoxylon; species Hypoxylon fuscum. Next base: position 132,521 of record MU399853.1, on the reverse strand, counting down.
GTTGGAGCCGGGAGGCGTTGTCTGTGAGCCTGGCTTGTATGTTTGGTCGGGATGTTGAATACAAGCGGTTAATTGCATAAAATGCCTTAAGAAAATCTAGCAGGTTGTACAAGTTACATGTTGGTCGTTTGGACCAACATACTTCGGTACGGGAATGTTAAGGCTAGCCGAACTACCGTCCGGATCCCGATCCTCTTAGCCGTAAGTACATGCAGCGATGGACACAGTTTGGACCCCAATTAGAGATCTTCTGTTGGTACCATTGAATGGAACGCCATTGATGTTTTATGTTACTTCGGGCGCAGATGTCTAATTTCGCATCTGATAGGATGGATTTGAGATGTTACACCGAGCTCAGAGGTGATCACGACTCACATATGGAATCTTGAAAATTCCTGTCTAGCCGCCCATCTAGGCTGCCATGTTTATTACAAGAAGCTCGGCATATTTTATTTTAGAAAGTGGATGACTACCTACATTCTCACCCATTGACTAATCTTGACGCCCCTATCCGTTCCCTGAGTAGATACTTCATCACCGCATAATGGTTTTCAGCGCACTGAGTAGTCAAGCCAACATTGTTGCTCGCCCGATACTCTTCCTGAAATATCATGCTACCGCGTATCTTCCACTTTTGTTCGTTGTCGTTGTTTGGGCTATTTGGCGATGCTGGAGGTTTACTATCTATCCCATTATCCACCCGGACGAGCCAAAAGAACTACCTTATTCAATCCCGTGTACGTATTGTCTCTACCTGGTTATACGATGGGATGTATTATGGGACACCTATGGTTAATGACTAAACCGTGCTCTAGGGTTGGGTGAGTGCCAATACACATTTGAAGAGACACGTAATGGTAGTAATTTAACGATTCGTTCTTAGGCCACGGCCCAGCATTCTTTCGTGATTCGAATGGCCTCCTGAGTCGAGCCAGGCAAGTAATGAACAACACATTAGTCTTTCCATTAACTTACGCGTATGAGTAGGCAACATTTCGCTGCTACTAATGAACCTTTCGCTCTGACGGCTTTCAGCCACACTTTCTACGTAGTCACTAATGCAAAGCAATCTGCTGAGGTGTATAAGAACACAGATGCTCTTTCATTCGAAGATTTCGTCCAAACGTTGATGAAAACAAACGGGAACGATGAAGATACAATCAAAACTATATATTCCTCCCTCTCAAGCGACAAGCCCGGTTTCCCCAATCCTGAGGGCCTTTCACTGGGCGTCCTAGCTCAGCGCATGCATGTGCATCAGCTTCACCCGGGCGACAACATGGTCATACTCCAGGAAAAAGCCCGAGACTGGATCAATCATCGACTAAACTTCAACGTCTTAATCAAAGAGTGTAGGTATTCCTCTTCGGGGAGCTTAACTAGCATCCAGCTTCCTTTATACGAGTGGACATCCGACTACTTTGTCCGGCTGGGGCAGTATGTCTATTTTGGTGATATCTTAGACCAAGTCAACCCAAATTACGCAGATTCGTATATCGTCTTCGACGAGGTCATCTGGAAGATGCTGTATCAATATCCAGCAATGTTTTGTCGAGACATGACAGCACCCCGTGACCAAATGATAGCGTCATTAAAGGCCTACTTTCAGATTCCCCCAAACCGGAGGAGAGAACAAGCTGCCTGGATAATCAACGCTATGGAAGATGAGATGAGAGCTATTGGAGTAGACGACGGGAATTTGGCCATCGTTGTTTTCCATCTCTATTTCGCGTGAGCCTTTCATCTCTCCTCTCCAAATTCGAATTATGTAGCCTACTAACACGATCGTGTGGGTTGTAGGATCAATACAAACGCACGTAAGACGTCCTTCTGGATGTTGACACATCTCATGCGAAACCCAGCCTACCTTGCAGCCTTCCGCGCCGAGACTGCTCCAGCTTTTCGTGATGATGAGCTGATGGATGTGAACTATATCCAGGACGCAGCAAAATGCCCACAGGTCGACGCTATCTGGCACGAGACACTGCGGCTGGCCGGATGGGCGGCGTCTGTGCGCCTGGTGACTAGTGACGTTGTAATTGGCGGGAAGCGTATGCGTAAAGGCAACCGCGTCATGGTACCGCATCGTCTGTTACATTTCGACGAGGATATCTTTGGTCATGATATCACCGCCTGGAGACCCCAGCGCTGGCTTGACACCGAGGCCGGCCGGAAGCTTTCTAGTAGTCCATCATGGAGACCCTTCGGTGGCGGCAAGACAAAATGCAGCGGTAGATTCTTAGCCAAGTACTTCGTGACCGCTTTTGTGGCTACGCTGCTACGACGCTTCGATATCAAGATGGTAGGCGATCCACCCATGCCGCAGCCAGATGTTGGCAGGCCGGTTTTGGGTATCATCTCAGTGAAAGAGGGGCAGGACTATCTAGTTTCCATCACAAAAAGGAATGAAGTTGGTGCTGATGGCTAGTTGAAGCACTGTCATTACAAAGGGCCATTATTTAGATTACCTAATATGATCTAATAAGCTGAATCAACCATAGACAACTCCCTCTAACCCCCTAAGAGATACCATCTCTCCTCACAAAATAAGAAAGAAAAATTATGATCTGTTGCATTTCCCCGGTTTTTGGATCAGTTTGGAGAGAACTTATGTGGCCGATCCTGAGAAATTCTTATTAACTTACAATTACTGGCCAATTCGATTATGCTACTCTTCCTTGTGTTAAACTCAGCATGAAGCATGCGGGGATCTCGTTTCAATGTTTACCACTTATAGTGTGTCCAAAACGCCCAGGGCGTTCGTATCCTAACACCGTAGCCCCGAGGACTTATTACAGCCCCATTCAACAGATGGTGGACTCACAACACGTCACTGAAACTTCCCGAAATTGTACTATGAGATCCAATGAGCATTCTTGGAAATCAGCGTCACATTATTTTTTGCCATTACCCAATTTCGAACCAACAACGAACCAACAACGAATCAGCCTACATACTTACACCTCATTAATCTATTCAAGTGCGGCAGAGCCGGTATCAGCCAATGGTATTCCCCTTTATTCAATATTAGGTAGGCGTAGGGCTGTGCCGCCGACTAGCAGCGGGACGGGCCTCGGCATGATTGTTGGGTATGCATTATGTAAATTAAGTCCGAAAGTAGATCTGCAGGCGTGCAGTTTTGCACGACCAACATCGCGGACTTCATTACCGCTTTCATTAGTATGTGTACACCATCTCCCTTCCGCTATGTGCACATTAAAGGAGCATTCACGCAGTTTCATCGTTACATAAATTGCGTCTTACGTACATGTCGACATTTTGCCATGCAGCGCTCTCCACCAATGCTATTATTTATTTGCTCCATTTTACAACTACTTTTAGTTTAACTCTACCTACTACAAAAACTGACTAGATCTAGCTTAGAGATGGTGAACTTAACAAGTACGGAAGGCAACTGTGTGAGACTAATATTCCTTATAGGTAACCTTCGGAGAGTTAACTAACGGAAGAGGTGTTCACAGTGCCTGGCTTTATCCATTGTACTTGGAAGTATAGTCTCCTTCCCCGGGAATACTACGTACACGTCATCGCTAGGATCTTACTTTTCTTTACAAGAGACCGCCGTCTACCCGGCCTGCATTGTCTCACCCCAAACAGCCAACGAAGTGTCAACGGCGCTACGTATCCTCACAACGTCGACCGGCCCCACTTACTCCAACACTCTAGGCTCCCCGGCGGAATGTCGATTTGCTGTCCGGTCGGGTGGCCACGCCAGTTTTGCCGGAGCAGCCAACATCGAGGGGGGTGTGACTATCGACCTTTCTGGACTCTCTAGCATCACACTAACTCCTGGCGAAGGTAGTGCCCCACCCACTCTATCCGTTGGTGTGGGCTCTACATGGGGCTCTGTCTACGCTCACCTCGACCCCCTGCATCTGGGCGTCAGCGGGGGTCGCGTCGCTGGAGTTGGAGTCGGGGGTCTAACGCTTGGCGGCGGCATTAGCTTCTTCGGGCCTCGCTTCGGGTGGGTCTGTGACAGCGTCACAAACTTCGAAGTCGTCCTGGCCGACGGAACTCTCGTTAGCGCCAATGATAACGAGCGCCAGGATTTATCGTGGGCGTTGCGCGGGGGCGCCAACAATTTCGGCATCGTCACCCGCGTCGACCTGCAGACCTTCTCGCAAGGCGACCTCTGGGGTGGTCAGGTTATCAGGCCGTTCGAGACGGCGGAGGAGCAGATGGTAGCGTTAGCGGCGTTCAACGACCCTGAGCGCTACGATGAATTCGCCTCGCTGATCACCACCTTTGCATATTCGGGCGATCTGGACTTGCAAGTTGTGGTGAATGACATGGAGTATACCAAGCCCGTGGTGGATCCACCCGTCTTCGATGCTCTGGCAAGCATGCCCGCGCTGTCCAGTACTCAGCGGATTACAAATATGTCGGATTTGGCGGCCGAAGGACAGGCGAATTACCCAAATGGTTTCAGGTGCGGTCCCTACCCAACCCCCATCTCTCTCTGCCTGTGTCCATACCTATGTAGGTATGTGGTACGGAAATACCTACGCCACAAGCAAGCAGTGTGAATTATGTAAGATTTAATAGTCACAGTTCTACTAACAGTCATTTTGTGATTTGCGGGACAATAGACAAGCTAGTGCCACGCTCACCATCGAGTCTTCCGTTGCAGCCATCAACGCAACTGTTCGTGCGTGGAATGCCAGCCTCGCCTCCGTCCGCGCTATCCCCGCCATTGTGTGGGGGCTAGGTATGGACCCGCTGCCGCCGCGCCTATACGGGCGGCACGCCGGCGCCAACGCTCTTGGGTTGTCCAACCGGGAGGAAAAAGCCCTGATCGTTGTTAACCTGAGCATAAAGTGGTCTGACGTTGCGGACGACGACGCAGTCGATAAAGCAGCCAGGGCGCTGATTACTACTATTCAGCGGGATGTCAGTGAACTAGATGCTATAGATCCATTTATTTATGTCAACTACGCGGCACCCTGGCAGCGGGCGATGGAGAGTTACGGAAAGGACAATACAGACAGGTTGAAAACGGTGCAGAGAGTTTATGATCCCATGCGGGTTTTCACGAATTTGGTCCCGGGGGGGTTCAAGATCTGAGTAAGTGGGGTGTGCATTTGAATGACGATGCGGAAACGCATGCGATTTGTCGACTTTAAATACATAGTACCTTCAGCTTATTCTGCATACATGTACTGAATCTTCCTCAATTGTCTTCAATTTGCCTGATATAAGCATATTTTGAGGCAGTGGAGTATTCGTGGCTTTGAGTAGCAGGGGTCTCCACCAATCGATCACACCTTGATATGCAGGTCACTTCTAGATCGGAATAAGACGATTGATTGTACGTGATGCTGCGTCGTCAATGTGCGGTACATAATAGCACACGGTATTACCTTGATTAAGTGGTATCACAATCAGGATTTCAGCACAAAGGAGGTATCTTAAGACTTACATACCGGTACTAATCCAAAACATTGCTTTGCCAAATATTTTTCATCTTGGAAAAGTTATCTTGTAAGGCTGTGGTCTTCCCTCAAAATGGGGAGCCTCAATATATTCAACAGTTTGCTTCTTATCCTGACCTTGAGCAGTCTTTTGCTCGGAAGGCGGAGACGGAGCAAGCTAAAGCAGCCCCCGCGCCTCAGTGAGACCATTCCATTCATCTCTAATGCCTGGCAGTTCATGACAAACAAGAAGAAGTTCATAGAACGAGTGAGGTGAGCTTTGAAAGTATCTATTTGCGTTTGGATGTTGCTGATAATGTAATGGCTGTCACAGAGATGCCCTTAAAACAAGTCCTATTGTGCAATGCCGCCTCGGACCTATGAATATGTATCTAGTCACTGGCGGCAACAACACTTCGGCCATTTTCCGGTCATCTTTCAGCTCCGACCCTTGGATCCTACGCATACTCGAGCACTCGGGCGGGTATTCACCGACCGATCTGGCGAAGTTCTCTACCGACCAATCCGGCGGTGCTCGTGTGCCGCGTAAAGGTAGTAGCCGGCCGCCTGTCCCTGAAAAACGCATCTGGCACGCAAAACATCGCTTGCATGATGAGTCGCTAGTGAACTCCCGTAGCGTTAATGCATTATCAATGGCATTCCAAGATTTCTTTAACAGGCAGCTAGATGCCTTTCCAGTCGGGGAGTGGGTTGAAGACGTACGAATCTTGGATTTCATGAGGCGAAACATGGCAACTGCCGCGACATGCTCAGTGTTAGGCTCACGCATCTTAGAGATCAACCCAGGCTTTCTGGATGCCTTTTGGAAATACGAGAAGTATGTCGAGCCTTTGGCGTTCGGGCTGCCGCATTGGCTGAACAGACGAGCCGTGCGGGCTAGAGACCAGTTTCGGGCCATGTGTCTAAAATGGTATGAGATAGCAGATTACGAGTTCGACTGGGATGGCGTTAAACTACGTGAAGACGTAGATTGGGAACCGGTGTTCGGATCGCAGATTTCTAGAGGCCTAGCACGTTGGGTTAAATCTTTCGACTTCGCGGCCGAGAGCATAGGCGGCCTGTATGCCTTGTTCGCCTTTGGGTGAGCCTCCCATTTTTGAGCTAGTCCCTATATTACACTACATTGCTAATAACACGTGCTATAAGCCTCCATTCGAATGCTATTGCCATATGTACGTGGGTGATGATGGAGATTATTAGAGACCCAACCTTATTTCGTGCGATCAGGGAAGAGGTTTCACAAGCAGAGGCAATTAATGACTCCACCGGTGATCCTTTGAGTTTACAGCAACTAGCATCTCTGCCACTTTTGCAGTCCGTCTATACCGAAGTATTACGTGTACACGTAAGCATTCTCATCACGCGAACGAGTATCGAGCCTGTCACCGTTGGCGGTTATGATTTACCTACCGGATCCATCTTTCAGGCCCCTACCCATGTTGCTCATTTTGACGAAGCTACTTGTATGTATTTATTTTTCTATCCGTTCAATACTATCTCGATAGCGGCTTGGGTTGTGCCATTATTAGAAGGAATTCTGACCACTGACCCATATAGGGGGTACGACACATCATCCAGCCTCCGATTTCTGGGCTTACCGTCACGTTAAGGAAATAGAAACTAGAGACGCTACGGGGAATGTATCCAAGAGACGAGAATTCTCCATGATGGGCCGAACAGGGTCATTTTTTCCATACGGTGAGTGGTTGACCTTGACAATCGCGACAAGAAACAACTGCCTAGCGGAACATGATATTATGATATCAGGCTTACGAGTTCTTTTCTAAATGTTCACAGGGGGTGGAATCAGTATATGTGCTGGTCGTAATTTCGCAAAACACGAAGTTCTGCTCGCAGTTGCCATGATCGTCTTAAAGTTTGATGTGGAATTCATCGAGTGGATTACTCCCAACGGTACTAGGTCGGACAGGCCGGCTAAAGATGATTCAGGATATGGAAACGGCATAGCAGCTCCACCTGATAGGGATATGAAGGTTAGGTGGCGGAAAAGATGGTAGGTTTAATGAATAAAGAGTAACGCTAGGTGCACTGTATAGGGTGGATTTTCGTGCTAAACTAGCCGAGAATATAATGGTCGAGGTATATTAGAAAGACTACGACCATCATGCATACGATAAACATGAGAAGTGGCAGACCTCGCATTGCCTCTTCGCCCTTACCGCTAATGTTGACATTCCTTTCGTCATGCCCTTCCCGTCTCACCTCATGTCAGCACCAATGTCATGACGGGTTTCAACAGTGGATGTCACGGACTGCCGGGTCATTCATCATACCAGCCTTTGACATGAGGTCTTCATTCATGGTGCGGAATACCTCTAAAACTTCATTGCTGTTCATGATTGGTTCCGTTGATGGATTCTATTATAGTGAGAGTGGAACTGACAATGAACAAGTTACCTATAAATCAAAGAAACTTTAAGAGAAAATATTAATTTGTACAATGAGCCATGCTCCATGTACCTACATAGTAGGTGGGCAGTACCCCGCCGAAGGTCCGGAGCCGCTATCCCTAGCTACAATACCTCTCATAACAGGTACCTACTTCTTCCGCCCCTCCTATCCTGGCTCCTACATGTATGTAGACTTGCACATTCTTCTACCTGTCAAGTGTCTTGACTTCTATTTTCCCAATGGCTACTCAGCACGCCCATGTGTCCCGTTGGCAGAACGAATTGTTGCAGCACATTGTTGACAGACTTGCTCGTGACAGGCCTGACGCTACGTGGTAGGTATCAAAGACGTTTCTTGCACTCGCAACCCTCTTGTGTCTATGAAGTGGTTCCTGTATCTATTCTCTGCTCTGTAGCTAACTAGTTCTTATTCTCAGTATGCGACAATCCCTCCATATTCTCCTGAATTCTGACACTTCGCCATGTGAGATAAGTAGATATTGACTTGTGCAGACGGCTTGTGGCCAGTGGCTCCGGCCTCGTACAAAGCCGGCTTCCGCAAAGTCACCTACGCCCATCTAGCTAATATCATCAATGGCCTGGCCTGGTGGCTTGTTGACCAACTCGGGACAGGCCAGAAGGGCGAGGCTCTGACTTACGTGGGCCCCAATGGTAAGCTTGCCCACTTTCGCTTTTCCTAGAATCATCGTAGGTGCGATAGTCATCTGTCAGCAAGTTTTGGCACACGTCCAGACCTTATTCAATCAGGAATATTCACCAAAGGCCCCTCTTCAGTAACTGTTGACCCTGACCTATGATAGACGTGCGACTTACCGCGTTTGTAATTGCTGCTATCAAATCGGGCTATGTGGTGAGCATCTTCACATCGCTGCAATGCTTTGGCTTTGGTTTTTTTTTGCTACTAATAAGCGAAGCTTTTCCTCACATCACCGCGCAACAGCCTGACGGCTCACCATGCACTATTTGACGCCCTTGAATGCAAGACTCTCGTGACAACGGACCCTATGCCATCACCGGCTCTTGCGATCATCGATGCAGTCAGGCCGCGGGTCCTCACAGCTCCGAGCATGGATGAGCTTTTCGCAAAGCCGTACCAACCATATGTCTACAACAAGACATTTAAAGAGGCGCGATGGGATCCTCTCTGGGTTATGTACGCATTTTCCTGCTTCATATGCTAGAAATGTTGCTAATCTCTTTAGACACACATCCGGGTCTAGTACGTGATTATCTCCCATATCTATTTTATCGCCAATCTTACCCCTCGAGTCACGAATCGACGTCCAAAAGGGGCCAGAAGAAACTTCTATCGACTCTCATGTGTGACTAGCCGGTTTACTGAGGCCACTGACCTGGACCCAAGAAACGGGGGCGAGGCATCATAACTCCACGAGCAGCAGTCCCCCACAAGGGGTATTATCGATTGACAGCTTCTGCCACGGGAAACGGGTCCTTGTGACAGTGCCGCCATTCCACGTGCGTCAAGCTGTATCTTATTTCATGTCCAAACTGACTAGGCTAGGGGGCCGGCCTCGGTCAATATCTGCTAAATGCTATTCCATTCGGCAACGTCATAATCGCTCCTGCAACAGCGGCTATTGCAACAGCCCAGGGTGTCGTAGATGCCCTTAAGCAAGCACCAGCCGACATAGCGGTACTAGTGCCATCTGTGGTGGCAGAATTGGCCCAGAATCCCGAACTGCTAGAATACCTACTGTGCCAGTCACCTCCAGATGATACTATACATTGGCGGCGACCTGCCGCAAACTATTGGGGACCGAGTCGCAGCCAAGGTACGCCTTCGATGTCAATGGGGAGCGTCCGAGGTCGGCATCCCGCCTCAGTTGATACCACCCGAGCTGGGGCCGATGGACTGGCGCTACGTCCGTTTCCACCCATGCGTCGGAGCCGTGTTCGATGAAGTCGCAGACGGCGTATTTGAACTGGTGATACGACGCGATAACTCTCTTGCCGCAACTCAACCTTGCTTTAGTATCCGCGGCCAAGACACATTGGAGAAGGAGTACCGTACCAAAGATTTATTCGAGCGTCACCCAACCGTTCCAGACGCATGGTGCTGGCGTGCCCGTGCCGACGATATCATCGTTTTCCTGAACGGCGAAAAAACCAACCCCATCTCGATGGAACAACATGTAGTGGCCAGCAATCCTGAGCTGAACGGCGCTCTCCTTATTGGAGCCCAGAGATTCCAGGCAGCCCTTCTTATTGAACCAGTAGTCGCCAAACAAGACACGGCTGAACAGGCCGCCTTGATTGAACGCGTATGGCACGGTGTCCAAGAGGCTAACCAGGCGGCGCCTGCCCATGCACGCGTCAAGAAGTCCCTTATTCTCGTTACATCGGAGGACCGCCCGTTGATTCGTGCTGGCAAGGGCACAATCCAAAGGTCTTCCAGTCTCGCCCAGTATACTTCCGAAATCGATAGACTGTACGCCAATGCCGAATTGGATATGGACTTGGACGATAACTTTTCTCGCGTTCCGCATGACCCGAGCGAACCTCAAGCAGTTGGTATATTTATCCAAGATACTATCCGATTAGTCACCGGGTGGCAGGAGCTTGACGACTCGACCGAGTTTTTTGAGCACGGGATGGACTCCCTACAAGCGCTACAACTCACGCGTGCCTTACGCCGTGGCTGGCACCGTCCCGATTTCGCCTTGTCCACCATATACCGAAACTCCACGGCGTCACAGCTCAAAACGGCCATCCTGACACAAAATCAGGGGTCCAATGATGCTGATATGATGGGGCCATTGCTATCAACGTACCGCGGACTCATCCACCAAATAGCGAAGCCAAATACTATCGCACCGAGCAAGGAAGCTGTAGTTAACGTCATCTTAACTGGCCCCACGGGGACGATAGGCACGTACATCTTGCGAGCCCTCCTCGACCAGGCATCGGACACGTCTTTTGCCTCAACCGTGCTGAAGACGGTGGACGTAGCGTTCAACATGGCCGTTTTACCTAGCGATGAATGGATGCGCAAATGGGTTAACGAGTGGGTGGCGGCACAGGCATAGTTCATACAAGCCCCTTGTGGAGTCTACCACTTGTTGGGTTTCACTCGTCTCCGGTATGTTCAATTTGTGTGTGAGCGTATCTGCTGGTGATGACCTTCGTAGCGATACTCCGACATATCTGTCTGTACTATTATGGCAACGGCCAGGTCTGTATGTATGTCCGCCGCGTGACTCAAGCACATGGTTCTGTAAGATTGGAGGAAAGACCGACGGCATAACATGCCCATTCGAATCCGTGTATTCTACGAAGCCCTAATGATTGTTCCAGGCCTGAAGATTGGACGGGTGGTTGTCTCATAATAATTCTGGAAAGCAGCGCTGACAAGACATTCCCGCTAGTACGAAAGACGAGCGCAATGAGGCTGACGAGTATGTAGGTAGCCATGCCATCTTTCAAACAGGCATAGAATCCATAGCGAGCGGTACTGTGAGTTTGACCAAAGAGGACCCCTCGCTTCATGGCGGTTATCGGAGGTATGGTGCTGCTAAGCTGTGCCAAGTCATGATGATGTTCGTCGCCCCTTTTCACCGCTAGCGTCACACTATCTAGCCACCGAGACAGTTCGGAATTGCAGCGTCGAACTGATAAAGATCCTGTCTCTAACGACATTTCCGTACATGCTCAGTGCCAACTTACGTCGTTCGCCGCGAATATTGGAGGATTCGTAGGTTCTGGACCTTCGGCATGCCCTGGCTGGTGGTTGTCCTCACATGGTTATAGCATAGCGGCACATTCCGCACGACTAAGAAATCATCAGGTGATTTTATGGCAGCGGCATTAACTAGAGCTTGGTACTGGGCAAGCGACTGAAGGGGCTGTACCTGAATATGCACAGGCGAAGAGAGATAGCTGCTGAAGCTTTGGATCCTAGGAAGACGGAGATGCTGTGGGAATGATACTCGAGATCCATGACGCCCTCCATGTCCATCTTGATTATGGTCTTGACTAATAGGCTCATGCGAGATGGTGGACTTAGGTTATTTGCGCCACATACTTGTCGTCGGAGAATGCTTGAATGCCGACGAGGAGATCTTAGGGTGCGGCTTTGCTGCCCCTCGGGGATCGTTGGCGCTCGGCAAGTCGAGGTTCGCAAAGGGTCGGAGCGGCTTGGCAGTGTCGACATCCCAGATGGCATAATTATTGCCCTCTTCGTCTAATGATATGTAGCTGGAGGTGACCCTCGAAGTAAAGCAGGAACATATCATTCTCGAGAATTGGGTATGATAGTGGTCACCAACCTTTGCGACATACTAGATTCTCCCATATTTCAGGCACCTCTATGTGGAAATTAGTACTTTTAAAATTCAGGAAATTGACCCTCGTTGCTGAAATGAGTGAACGAGGCACATGCCAGGTTTAATAATGCATGGCATATTAAGTAGGGATATGGTGATTCGTAGAACAGTAGACAAGTTGATATGCATCATGAAACTCTCAGCACTCATAGAACTACATAGAAGACGAAATAGAATACATACCTAGCTTCTATATGTTTGTATCGGAGTTACATTATGGTTAAGCGAACCAATTTGTAGGGACACCGATAGACTAAAGCAGTTTGGGGGTTCAATGCGACGGCAATCCAGGGTCGTAACGTGTCGGGTAGGGAAGTATTCTAAATTCCCCAGAGTCCGAAACATTCAATCAGTGCTTACCTGTACATGAGGTACCAGGATTCTCGGAGGTACTTTGCGCTTGCGAATTAATCTATTCGGGTCGCCGATCTTCAAATTCTACCGTTCTGCCGCGTGCCAAGATGAGTATGCCGGGCCAAGTTTTTATCACGTTGAACATGCGACAATTCGTATGTTCTTACGCCGCCGTTTCACCTAAGGAAGCTTTACTAAGAAGCACGTGGATGCCGACCGTCTTTCTCTGCACTAGGTTACGTACCTTACCTAGGTAGGTACATATGTAGTCTCCTAGAAAGATGACAGCTCTAGGTGACGCGTCACAACAGTGATTCGTACGTCTTTGGGTTTTTTTCCCTCTCTTTTCGTGAATCAATTTTTTTTTTACATGTGCTTAGGTTCCATCTTGGTACCTAAGCCTTTATAGGTATTGTATGGACCTAGCATGCCAGTTTGCATTCCGTCCTGCACATGCTTTGTCGATCAGTCTAGGATAGGACATCGGATGGCGGAGCAGGCTTGGAGGATAAATAAGTTCATGTATGTTGGTACAAAATATTTTTAATCTTTGGCTGACGCCCAGCAAACTTCGACACGCGCTCGGCTAGCTCTAAGGGCGTCTCTTTTCTGTTCAAACCCGCACCTCACTGGCTGAGCTGGTCCGCCTTAGCAAGGATAAGCCGCAGCTTCGGATGAGCTCGGTGGAGAATGTCGGGTAGAACGGCTCCTGTACAGCGCCGAAGTGCATTGGCGCTTTTCTCGGCCGTCTATTGGATGCTGGATCGACGGAAAGGCGGGTCGCACCCGTTACTGTGAGAAAATCCAACTGTTTTCGGGCAGATTCACGCCTATAGATACGTCATCTATTTCTTTGTTTGCTAAAAAATCTCCAGTATTAGGAACTAAGAATTACATAGAGATGGAATACATCCATTGCATTAGTACACAGGCTGCACATCCCTGAACCCTTCTTAGGTATGTACCCGAAGCCCCCACCTACATGTACATACACCACCTGCACTCATCCCTAGCCCCTTACTTATGTACCCAAGGTGCCTACTTCCAAACTACATGTAGGTACTGCTATGTAGGTACGTAGCAGCTAAGGTAGGTAGGTACAAAGGCGGCTTGCATCTGTAGCGAAAAAGAAGGCCAAAGGGAGGAATGATCCTATATGTTGTAGTGTATACCCAACCAGGATCGTCAGGATGGTTTTTTGTTTCGTATTGATTCTCGTTCTATGTACTATATGCTTGTACATATGTCCTTGCATATCCCCATCCCTCATACATATATCCACCTAGATTCTTGCTCGTTTGGATCGTCGTACGTATACATATGTAGTAACATATATTTCCTCTTTCCCCTACTCTCGTGCCACTTTGTGCTGCTTGTGTCAATTTACTTGACTCCCTGTCTTCACTGAGCCTCGTTTGCTCGCTTGTCAGGTTTTACATGTAATTTCGTTACCGCTCTATTAATACAGCATATGAGCGGTTGCTCTCCTTGCAATCCCTAGGGCCGATCAATTTCCTAGCTTTTCTAGCTATGCTGCCCGTACGGTAGAAAAAGGGCTTTCCCATGTTTCCATCCAAGGTGCCCCGCGTTCTTGTCCTTGTCAGCGCCGTTCTTCTGTTGGTTGTCACTTACACCACTCTACATTTATATCATCGTGTGCCGCCATCCTATCCGATCGCCAACTCTCAAGTTACTCCGATCCAAGATGCGGCAGCCATAGAAGAGAAGCCCAATTCCGGCCATGCCGCCACCACTGGAGAGACCACTGGCAATATCTTGGCCCCAGGCTTGGTCAACCCAACGCCGGGTCCTGCAGTGCAAGACGAAGTGCCAGCCCAGAAACCAGACCACGAGGAACCGCCAGCCAACCCGGTCGCGGCCGGTAGCAGTGCTAACGTAGGAGATGAGCATCAATTGCCATTGCCCGATCCCAAAGACTGTCCGAAAGACCTGGAGTTCTTGGTGCGTTCCAGTATCGACCTGGAACTAACAGAACGAGTGCGCTACACTCGACGCCATATCCAACCGGTCTTCTCCAATAGTGTGGATAGGGATGATGTCGTAAACATCACCGAGCCTCTCGTTCAGGGTGATGTAGAAGTCGACCTATATGACTGCGGTGACGTTGTCATCCCACAGCAAGCGCCAATCCAGCTTCATGTCCCGAAGCCTTACCCGGTAGCAACGTTCACGCACCTCGCCTTCGGCATAGCCACCGAGTACAGTCGCCTGAATAACTCGATCAGCCCCTTTTCTCACTGGTTATCTGGCACCGGCGCAAAACTCGTGGTTATCGTCACGGATGCGAAGGGAAAATCATCTGATGAGATGGAACAGCTTCAGCGTGATTTCGAGGTCGCGGGCATCAATGCGACTCTAGTGAAGCCTATCAATGACGCTTTCACAACATCGCAAAACCACTTTGCTGTCCTGGTTAATATGCTCGAGCATAGCAACCCCGATGTGGAGTGGTATGGTCTCCTAGACGACGACACCTTTTTCCCGAGTCTCAAACCGCTTTCGGATAGCCTCGCCAAGCTAAATCACCAAGTCGATGCTTATGTTGGTGCCCTCTCGGAGGATTTTGCCTCCGTACGAAATTTCGGGTTCATGGCCTTCGGTGGCGCTGGCGCATTCCTATCACCACCGCTCGCTAAGAAACTAGGCGACCAAGCACTGAAATGCATCGATGAAACGACTAGTAAGGAAGGCGATACCATCATACGTGACTGTGTGTATACCAATTCCAGAGCGAAGCTCACCATCCTCCCCGGCCTATACCAGCAGGATATCGTGAACGACGTTAGCGGTTTTTTCGAGGCCGGGGTGAAGCCACTGAACCTCCACCATTGGAAGAGCTGGTACAAGGAGCCCGTCGAGAAGATGGCAAAGGTTGCTAAGTTCTGTGGCGACTGTTTCCTCCAGCGATGGCGCTTTGGCTCGGATACGGTGTTCTCAAACGGATATTCCGTTGCAACGTACCGAGATGGGGTTGCGTCGGTTGACCTGCAATATATGGAGGGCACGTGGAGCAAGGCGGGTAGTGATTTCGACTTCAGTCTCGGGCCGCTCAGAGAGCCGTACCCTGCGGACCAGAAGAAGAGCTACAAACTAAGAGAGGTAGAGTTCACGGAAAAGGGGGATCTGAAACAACTGTATGTACGAGTGGGCAATTCTTCCATAGGGGAGCTCGACCAAGTCTTGGAGTTGATTTGGTTAAGCTAGGAAAGAGACGTTTTTGTAGGGGATGGAGTTCGCATACATCGTCTCGGCTTAGACGGGGTTGTTCTACGCATCGGGGATCCTGGAAAGTCGTCGGAATTGGCAGCATTGCATACATTCGCAAGTGATCTATCAGAGCACTGCGGTCTTGGAGTTTAGAATAGGGGGAGATTCAAATTATACCCTAGATATTATCTTATGAAGCCCTGAGAAACACGAGTTCCTATCATATTCGTCTCTTTCTGATCTTCGTTGTATGTAGCTCTCGGAGAGTACTAGAAGTACGCCTTCTGCTGAACCTAAAGATCCATCAGATCAGGGGCTCAGAGCTACTTGAGATTTCGCAGCATCTGCCCCGGGGCACGCTAGGTAGATATCTACGTAAATCACTACCACAAACTGGATAAAAAGAAACGGTGGCTATGGCACCGCTTAATCCTGTCTTCAAGGAGTGTGTCTCCATTGACAAGTGCGATCTACCGGATATCGTCTTCACCATCAAAAAGGACTACGTCCTATCAGAGACAACCACTCGAGTGTAGGAAAAGTACAATAAGTGTTCTCTAGGGAAAAGGGGGTCGGCAAACCCCTCTATGCATATGGCACAATCAGTGCCATTGTATCAGTGGTGCATCGCTCACGAAACCACTACAAATAAATGTAATTAGCATATATGCCAAGTAGGTAAATAATATTCCATACCAGATATTATTCTCAAAGATCACTTATCAAAGGATTGTATAATGCTTTGAATCAGTGCCCAGAGGGGTAATAGGTAAGATACAGTACGAATCGAGGAAATTAGCTCAGCTTCAAGCTAGCATACAGTCAACAAAATCTCTTTCATGCTATGTTTTTATCCATTCACTATTATTTATTACCTCTCTAAATCAGTCAACTACATTGCTTATACTTTCAAGGGTTGATGAGTGATTCACACCCCTAATTGAGATCAGACATCTATGGACTTTGTACAAGCCCATTCATGCGAAAGGAGAAAGATAAGGTAGGGATTGTTTGATCTGCGATGAAAGAGAATGTTTTGTCTGTGCAGGCTAACGAACGTGTTGTCTCTGCAGTCTGTCAAAGAACAATGTGTTTGATAACTTAGAGATTCTTGTTTATGAGGACCTTTTAGAACCCCGAAGAGCACGTCTGGATGAGCTTCCCGTAAACTGTTCTGCGGTGACTGTATTCTTAGTTTTATTTTAATCCTGTCACTAGGTTTCTGGCGAAAGTGACTGTTTCCTGTTGACTTTCTATTTCACTCTTCGATCTTCGCCTCGATAAGTCTCACTCTACAAAATTAAGCAAAATAGACTCGATCAATAAAGACACTGGCTGTCATCGACGAAAAAAACCACAATGGCCTTCACATTTAGTCATTTCCATCCTTCCATACATCAACTCCAGCAACAGGATGTTGCAGATCTCAATGGGCAAGCTGGATTAGATGCAGGAGCACAACTCTTTATGATCGAGAACTGGATAAACGGCCTGGCGGCTGAGTTGGGAGACCTACACCATCAACTTCGTTTTACACAGTCCAACTTAATTCCGCACTCCGTTGAGTGGCTTGTCTGGAACAAGTACATAGCGGAGCAGTTGGAGGTCCTATACGCAGGCATTGCAATTCACCATTCATGGCTGTCATATCTACAGCAAATGTCACCGGAAATTTCGCAACAGGGGAAGTTGGAGGAGCCCGTAAACGTCGACAGCCCTCAGTATAGGTATACATTACGATTAAGGGAGCTAAACGAGAGTCTGGAAGGAGCATACGTGGAGGGCATGAAGAAGGGAGCAAAGAACCATGCTTAATGGTTTTGATACTGTTGGTAATCGGTTCATGAATGCGAAGACGGCTTTTGTCCTTTTCAGGGGTTCGGCATAGACCACTTAAAAGCTACTAGAACTGGCATGACAAAGTAGTAAGTAGGCAGTTATAAAGCAACGATAGAAAGCATAATAAATTTACAAAAAGTGTAGAATCGGCATTAAATTAGTTGAGAAAGTTGGGCATCTTTTCAAGCATCAATACCCCTTATTACAGCCGTGTTTTTTTGTGCCATGAGCTTTAATTCATTCTCATTAACCTCATACTTACCCAGTAAGTATATACTTCATTCCAGTTTACTGCCTTTTCTCGCACACTGAGTATAGATATGAGTATAGTTCTACAGCAGTTTTACTAGCATTTGATAAAAACATTTGCAAGGTTATTAGTGTTAGTATAATCGGTTGGCATCGTCAAGAAGCGCCCGGGTTCGATAGTAAGACATCCAGGGCCTTCGAGTTTTTATAATATCCCAGAGTTTAGGACACGAGACCACTCGGGTAAAAATATGACGAGAAAGTACAAAGGTTACATTTCGATAAGCGAATACCCTAGGATCATTGAGGCCAATGCCATCCAGACTCGGACATGGAGTCCCGGACGGGAACCCGGATTGTCGGGGTCCGCCTCGGCACAGCATCTAGACAAATCCTTTCGAATGGCAATACGTGGGTGCTATTGGCTCGCGAAACGACGTATTTCTCAGACTACCTACGTACTAATAATAGTGTCTTCGTCGGATTAAAACTGCAATGAATCGTAGCGAATAAGTTTAAACGATCTGCTGTCTCAATGGGTATACCAATTCGGTTCAATGTTACTTTGATTCACCAGAATCCATGCCCTATCGTGGCATCGTAATATCGTATGATCCAAGTGCTACGATGAGTATATAATGACCAGCTCCTACACAGGGAGCACCATGAAGGCTGACTTCATCTTCCCTACAAAGTCTGCCAGGAAGCGCCTTGCTTTTTACAAAGGTAGAATAGCTAGAGACATCTTTCCGCCATGAAATCCTACACCACTCTTCTGGGGCTTGTTGCCTTCCTGCCTCAACTCACCTTGGCTCATGGTTTCGTTTCCGGGGTCACTGTCAACGGCAAGTGGACGGCTGGGTCGGACCCGGTCTGGTACTACTACCCTGAAGGAACTGCACCAACTACCGCCGGCTGGGACGCTTTGAACCAGGATATCGGCTTCATCGAGCCCGCGAATTTCGGAACCTCGGACATAGCCTGCCACAAGTCTGCCAAGGTCGGCAAGAATTTCGTCGACGTTAAGGCAGGCGACAAGATCACCTTCTACTGGAACACATGGGCAGACTCCCACAAGGGCCCTATCATGAATTATATCGCGCCCTATAAGAGTGAGTGCAGTGCCCATGTATTTGAGAACACGAGAAAAGTAGAATGTGCCATCTAACATCGACCAGCTACGGCTGGCGACCTTAAATGGTCCAAGATCAGCCAGGCGAGCATCGTCAGCGGCTCTACCTGGGCAACGGACTCATTGATCGCAAACAACTTCACCGCATCCACCACGATACCCAAGAACCTAAAGGCGGGTGACTACGTTATCCGGCATGAGATCATCGCTTTACACGGTGCCACCAATGACAACGGTGCCCAGGCGTATCCCCAGTGCTTGAATCTTAAGGTCAGCGGTAGCGGCAAGGTAGCTCCGAGTACTGGCGTGGCTGGAACCAGCCTCTACAAGAGAGCCGACCCAGGCATCATGTTCAACGTATATGGCTCAGCTACTAGTTATCCGTACCCAGGCCCCCAACTCTGGACGGCCGCAAATTAGAAACGTATCTAGCCTGAGTTGAGCTATCACGTACAGTTATATGCTCTGGGCCGAGACGCAACCTAAGAAGGTAGTTAGATAATATTAAAGGGCTTAATTAAATAAAAGGCAATGATTTTATTTATACTCTCTTCACTATATGATGGAGGTTACTCTTCATAGTCTTCCAAGTACAACATGCACTTCAATATTGTATTTGAGGGGATACGCTGTTCAATTGAAAATGTGTATAAATGGAACGTAATGATTCAAGAGAAGAAAACCTAGTTGATATAGATGATCTAAAAGAAACAGGTATTAAGCTGAACTTACCGAAGAAGTCAGAATGATAGCTACGTACCTTATATTAGGCACTAAATATACCAGGTTTGTCTCCCACATAGACCTAGGTATAATATCACTTAACCCGTGCTGTATGGATACTTGAAGCCCCTATACTAGCCACTGACGACTCATTGGATGTTGGTAGAACCTTGGTTTCAGAAACTGGATATTTACCAGATCAGGGGGAAGAGCTCCCTATAACTCATCGCTTAGAAGCCTCGAAGCCGTCACTATAAGGTAGCAACTTAATTAGCCGACCCCTATTAGGGACTACCAGTTGCGCAACAGGATGACCAAAACATTTTTAGAAGAAGATTCATGAAGTGCTTATACCCCTAATTCAGAAGGGGCAGCGGGTGAAGTACATGCTGGGCTTGACCTCCATACTAAACAGTGGCAATACTAAGGCATCAAGGGGGTTTCAGGTTATAGAGACCGATAGGCCCCTCTGGATATAATCGCTAGGCGCATTAAAGTGCCTGTCAAAATTGTACGGTGATGGGCTTCAGCAGTGGATAGGGGTTTTCTAAAGTCCTTTGGTGCAGAGGTTCCTGGCTGTAGTGGTATTTTAGATTTATGGGTTAGAGTCATCTAGGCGTTGGTCCGGTTATGTCGCATACCAAGTTAAGTGTTCACAAGTAAGTACTAATGGTATCCAGCATACCTAGGTAGGTTAGGTAGAGCTTAGAAGACTCGAGATGCCGCCTACTTGACATGCTTATCTGAAATTAAGGCTCTTACTCTTATAGTTCGCCTACCTAGGTAGGCTTAGGTAAACGAGGTGATCTAAGTAATTTCTTAGTACTTTAAAAATGTTTAGACTCTCTCAGGAATTTTCGTCACGGTTCAGCTCATCAAAAATAGGTTGGAGATAAAGTAACATACCTGGTTTCCTGGCTTCAGTTGCCGAGTGGCGCCCGGCCGGACCGGCATCGGCAATGCCAAGCAGAGCACGATACGTAGTGTCATCGGAGCCAGTCATTATCAGGGCTCCGTATTGCGGTTGCGGGGCTTGTATGCAACATTAGTATAGCAGTACCTACGCACCCTATCAATGCAGACCGGATCTATATCGGTACCTATCTATGCCGCATTGGAGCTACGAAGGAATGGCTATCGCCGTACGAGTTGATAAATATGAAGACTTTCCGGTGTTGTTTACTCGAAGCAACGGTAGACAAGTCTGTTGAATGAGTGTTTAAATTATGTTATTTATCCCTGTTTTCTTGGCCTTAGGCCTGCTAACTGTTATTGTGGCATGGCTATGGCCTCCTCGTCTGAATCAGGTAAGCTAATTCGTGATGCCATGTAGGGGCCAAAGTTAACAAGATGCTGCTTTAGAAAACTCCTGATGTATCTCCTAAGAGGAGTGGAATATCGCCACCTGAGCTTAATGTCAAGCCTCTTCCCGATTTCGACTGGGAGAGGACGGAGCCACTGCAGTTCCGGCCGTTCAAGCCCATATACCACATCACTATGGGTAAGTCGATATCCGTTTGCCTACCTGTACCTAGGTGATCTACTAGGTATTCCGTGATAGTGACGTGTCGTGAAGCACTCAAGTCGACGACTCCTTCCGACCTTATCATCATAGATCAAAATTACTTATCTCGCATACGGGAGCGCCAAGTCACCATGGCTAAACATGCAAATCACGCCCTCGGCTGTCTTACGGAAGGAGTTGAAGGCGTTCGGGAGGCATACTCGTATCTTTTGGGAGAGTATCTCCCAACGAGGTATCCCACGATCTTCTCGCGGGACGATAAGTTGTTTCACAACCGAGTCACCGGCGCTGCACTTCCGCTCCTGGCACCGGCGGACCCGATCGAGGCATTGCGGAGCCTCGGGGAGACCGTTGAAGACGATTGTTTCTTTTTGCGGGAGACGCCGGATGGGCATCAGTGCACCGCTTTCGTGTGCTGCTGCCCGTCTGGATTTGACCCCGCGGAGAAGATGGGCAAGTTATTAAAGGATATCCATGGGCCGGTACCTTCGTACGAAAAGATCGGCCCGAGCATGGAGAGATATTTCAGTCGTTTGGAAGTTGGCAAGAGTGCCAGCCGGGTGAACGTAAGTTCAAGCAGAGAGCCAAGGCCTAGGTTTCATGCTTTGGGAGTCGAAGAATCATAATGCTATGATAGAACTTACTGACGTGAGCTCAACGATACAGTGGTCGGTGACGACGAATAGTGAATTATTCAACGTGTCCGGCAACCACGTCAACGACGGAGATGAAGTCGAGGAGAACATGGATATAAATATTGATACGGTGAGCATGTTTCTGCTCTGGATTTCAATAGGCGCTGACAGCAGAGCAGGCCCAGGTGAGGATGGAGTTGCAGACGTTAACACGGATGCCGAAGACGAGAGCGATACTGTTCTCTTTTAAGACGTACGTGTACCCGGTGAAGGAGATCAAGGCGGAAGGACTCGGACCAGACCTCGCCGACGCCATCGAAGGGTTGAAGACGGGAAATGCACCGGGGATGTGGGTTTATAAAGGGGGCATACGGTGGGGCAAGAAGGTCTGCGAGTATCTCAGGTCGTGATGTTTTATAAATCAAGATAGAATATAATGGAACCGAGACCAATGCCAATATGATCCCATCCACTTCGCCATGGTGGTAATGCTGGAGCTGGAGGCAGTACTACATATGTAAAGCTGGAGAGATGTGGATAACTCTAGTACTATGTACCTAAAGGAAGAGGCATATGTAGATCCCTGTCAGGTGACTACTGAGGATAAGGTTCAAGGCATGTACCTATGTTGCCTAAATAGGTTGACTAGGTACAAGTTAGTGGAACCACAGTGGGACGGTGGTGCCAGCTGTCGCGATAAGAGCTACATACTATTATGTATGTACTGCATTTTAACATTAGTGCTGTCCACCCTGCCACCCTGCCACCCTGCTAGCACGCTAACGCTAACGCTACTGAATCCCTGCTTGCCCCTTGGCTTCCCATGGACATCCTCTTGCCCCTGTCGCGGCCTTTAGAATTTCGAAACTTTCCCCGAATGTAATTAAAAAAATAATAAATTTGTGACAGTTACAAATACAAATACAAAAACAAAAAAAACAAAGTATTACCTCGAGGTCATTCTTGGGTGCCAGAAGAACGCCATTGTACTGTCATGTAACCCTAACGTGTATTGCCATCGACGAATACTGCCGACTTGTTGTTACTTGTTTCGATAGCGCCGTCGTGCACGTTTTAATAGACCTAGACATCGTTACGACGCGAGACAGACAGACAGAGAGAGAGAGAGAGAGAGGGAGGGAAAGAGACAAAGACAAAGACGGACAGAAATAAAAGAAAAGAAAGGCCAATTCCATTCATGAGCCATCGAATCTCGTTAGGCGCCGACCGCCATATACCCGAGGCGTACCCTGCCACCGTCTCGGTGCATTCTTCGCATCCGCCGCCAAGTGTTTTATTTGTTGGACTGTTGGACTGTTGGACCATTGGTGGAGGGAGCGGGCGGCGCTGAAGAAGACGGGGCCATAGAGGGACATGCAGGCTAACAAGGCCAAAGCCGAGGCGCTGGGACGGAAGGCCAAGGTTAGTCGGAGTGGGAGTTTATCTAAGGGAAAGAATACTGACGGGTTTTCGGGTTGACTATAGCTCGCCAACTCGTACCAGGAACTACTCGAGTAAGTCCGAGTTCATTTCGTCATCGTCACTAACACCAATACCAATACCAATACCAATACCAATACCGAGACAGAGACAGAGACAGAGATAGAGACCAATACTAACATGTGTCGGGCAGTGAATTCTCGAACAAGGACCTAAAGCACGTCGGGAACTACACCTTGGGGAAGCTGATAGGGAAGGGTTCCTTTGGCAAGGTCTATCTCGCAAGTCACAAGCTTACCAATGGATCCAAGGTTGGTTTTCAGCTCTTCTTTTATTTTATTTCGGAAGAACCCTCGACCTAATGGCAGCAGGTCGTCCTCAAGTCAGCTAACAAAGATGACTCCAACCTCGCTCGGGAGATCCACCACCACCGCCAATTCGTCCATCCTCACATCGCGCGCCTGTACGAGATCATAGTGACCGAGTCTTTGGTGTGGCTCGTCTTAGAATACTGCCCAGGTAGGTCGTAGTCCCCTTTCCAATAATGCCCAAGTAGCATAGCATACCTTAGATAGGTATGTATTCATTGCTAACCGATTCTAGGCGACGAGCTCTACAACTATCTCCTTAATCATGGCCCTCTCCCCGTCGAAAAGGTCCAGAGGATCTTCACCCAGCTCGTCGGTGCTGTATCGTACGTACACCAGCAGTCGTGTGTCCACCGCGATCTAAAGCTCGAAAACATCTTGCTCGACAAGAACGAGAACGTCAAGCTAGTCGATTTTGGTTTCACGCGCGAATACGAGGGCAAATCCAACTATCTACAGACCTTCTGCGGCACCATATGCTACTCGGCCCCTGAGATGTTGAAAGGGGAGAAGTATGCTGGTGAAAAGGTAGACGTATGGAGCTTAGGTGTCATCCTGTATGCCCTATTATGTGGTGAGCTGCCGTTCGACGACGACGACGACAACGTTACGAGGACCAAGATCCTAACCGATGAACCGAAATACCCCGACCATCTATCGCCCGATGCCGTAGCGCTCATCAAGATGCTCCTTTCGAAACGACCGCTACTAAGGCCCACCTTACCCGAGATACTCTCCCATGCTTTTCTCTCGGAACATGCCCCTCAGCAACAGGCCATCCTCAAGCTACACCAGCCCCCTCCGTTTACTACCCACCTAGAGAAGGACTGTCTACATCGGATGCGCGGTGCCGGAGTAGACATCGATACCGTTATCGAGAGCGTCCTGGCTCAGCGTTGCGACGTGTTAGCTGGGTGGTGGACGTTGTTGCTAGAAAAAGAAGAGAGGAAAGCTCGTCGACGGGAGAGAAGAAGGAAGGAAAAGGAATCCGAGAATCGGAACTCGCGTCGTTTTTCGGCAGCATCAAGCAAGCTCGAACGTATGGCCCCTATTCTCGACGAGGAAGGCTCCGGCTTTCTAGGAGAGCCGCCTCTGCCTAGGACGAGGGGACGTCCGGAAAGGAGAAGTGCTCACTACGGCGACTTTCAAGCTACGGGGTTACCCAACTTGCCCGAATCCTCTCAGATCAAGGGTCACCTGAGCCCCGACACATCTACGCCGCCACCTCCGGTAGACAAAGACTCGATCCGGTCAGTCAGCTCGTCTCGACAACGACGGCCGATTCCACCACCAAAAGAAGGTATCCTTCGGAGTGCGAGATCTAGAGGTTCGACGCTTCACCTTGTCACTACTTCGGACGCTCTGACAGGTAATGAAGGAAAAGAGATGATTCCGCCGCAGAAAGTACGAAAGAAGCCGTCGCAGGCCATCGTGGCCACGTGGAAGAACTGGACTCATTGGATTGTCGAGAGCACGAAACGGCATAGACCCAACAAACGAGGCAGCATGTCTACCCCTAGCTTGGCCACTAAGGATGGTCAGTCGGGTACCAACAAGCACTCGAAAGACCCGAGCCCTCGGCCTCATACGAGCAAATATCCCACCACGGTCCAGGGCGCTGCATCGTCGAGTGCTGGAAACTCTCCCGGTTTGCCCAACGGCAACGCTAAGAGCACTGGCGCTGGGAGAGGCGACAGCAGCGGTAATCCGACTAAGAAGCCTATACCAGCTCCTCTTTCCACACCATCTAACCAGGGACCACGTCGTATATCATCCGCCGCTTCTTCGTACAAGCGGCAATCCCTATCTCCTGTCCCGTTGACACCGCGCTCTACGATGCGTCGCTCGTCGACCGGCCTCCGAGGACGAAAGTCGACCTCTTCCTCTCTATCTTCCATCCGTACCATGCCGCATCATCATCACTCGCATTCCAAGGCCAGCTCCACCAGCTCCACCGGGTCGGTATCCACGACCAAGACCCCCGGACGCTCGCCGCATCACTCGGTCAAAGTCCTCCCGGCCACGCCCACCAGCACGTCCTTCCCGTCCAACATACGGCTCGTCCGCGGCCCCGCGCTCAGCCTGAACTTCAACGAGGGCATGCCCTCGTCCAAACCGTCCGCCCAAAACCCGCCCGGCTCCCCCAACCCGTTCTCGTCCAACAGCCCCTCGGTGCTGTTCGCCAAGCGCAAGCGCAACCTCTTCAAGGGCCCCATGCTCTCCATCGGCGGCTCGGCCCGCGCCGGCGCCAGCCCGGGCGGCCACAGCCGGAACACGAGCGCCAGCGGCCTGGGGCGCCGGAGCGGCGAGATCACCATCCAGGAGGAGGACGAGGAGGAAGGAGAAGAAGAAGAGGAGGAAGAAGAAGCGGTAGGCGACCTCGAAGCCGAAGAGGACGTCGAGGAGGTGGAGCACTTCAGCCCCGTCACGCGCAGGCCCGGGGAAAAGGTCGAGGAGATCTACGAGGGCGGCGGCGGCGAGGGGGAGGGTAACGTTGCTGCCGGCGCTCCTTCCGGCGCAGGCAGAGCCACGAGATAGCAGGGAGGCGTGGGACGGCTTGATACCCCTATGTATAGCACAGCACAGCACGGCACGGCACAGCACGGGCGACTTGTATAAGACCGAGGCGCGGTCATTGTTGATTCTTCCTTGTTCATGGCTACCAATCCAACCAACACGTGTCCCAGGCACGCATTGTTACATAATATATATACCATACCATACCATATCATATCATATCATATTCACCTAGCCGAGTATCGCGGGGGTGTTTTTGTTTTAATTCAGACTGTTGCATGGAAGAGCAGCAAGACGGCGGGTTCCTTCACACTACACCAGCAGGCTCGTGGTATGATTGGTATTGCTACGCACGTACGTATTTGGTACGGTCACATGTAGAAAGAGGAGAAAAGGGGTTATGTGGTTCAACATGAGAATATTGGACTACACACGGTGCCTTGAAGTTGGCGGAAAAGGCAGCGAGTAGGTACTTTACTAAGTGCCTATGCTTTGCCTTAAGGGCCTAGGTACCTAGGTAGGTAGGTCGTAAAGTGCTAGATGTCCACACCAACCACGAGTCAACTTGCATGTGAGCTGATGATATCATGTAAATTAGGTACTTATAAGTTATAGGTACATTTTCCTGCCCAGGAGCCATGTACTGTACCTGACAGCAGTCCCTTGACCACCAAGTCCAACACACTCGATTATTTGAACCATCCGCCTAAAGCTACTTCAGATATCTTGGAATACATCGGCACTTGGCACCGCCACGACACTTCTTCCTCATCTCGTTCACGGGGTGGGACTCGACTTCGATGTGGTCGGGGTTGCAGCACTGGTGGACGTCACCTGCCAGCTAGCAAGGCCACCCCGTCGTTCCAGGGCCTCCAGCCCACGGCAGCCAGCCAGCCTATGGATGTATGTACTGGCGGGACACAGCAAACGCCCTGGTGGTTTGTCAGCACCAGGCGCACTTGTGGTCCCGGGTAGCAACGACGTGCTTTTGTAGCAAGTACAAGTAGGGCTTCCCCGGCAGCAATTGTCCGGGCGGTGGCGGCGTCGATTGTGATCTTGGCCTCACGCCGGGCGACGCGGAGCGATGTAGCTGGTTCTCTCGCAACATTACGGGAGAGGGAAGCCAGTTCGACTGCTGCAGCACTGGTATCTCTCAGCGCTTCGAGAAAATCTGCTCGTTCAATCCAACACTTCCTCCCTACCTAGGGCTAGATGGCATAGCCCCAGGCATTCTTCCACGAATAGGAGAGGTCGTTGACTAATACGTATTAATTAGCTACCTAGGTAGTTCTGTGATAAGTAAGGGGGACGTACCTCTTCGCTTTCTAAAGCGTTCCCTATGGTATTGCCAATGGCCCTAAACATCCCCCATATGGGGTTAGGGTTCGTACCGCTAGGATCAGGTGGGTGGCATCAGGGGACAGCGGACGCTACAGCAGACAGGGCACATTAACCCTGACGCAGGCGGCACAGGCTGTAGCAAGGGGGCAACACAGTCCAACTTTGCGACAAGCTATGCACGGCGGTCTAACCGAACCTCGGCAGATATAGTAGCGAGGGTCTGGAATGACGTGAAGACAAATCGCTAGCCGACTTTTGGGTGCCCGTAGGCATGGCGAAGAACTGAAGGCCAAGTCGAGATGTTTCCCATCCGGGGCTTGCTAGGAACTGGGAAAATAGGAGAATGGAGAGTACCTGTAGAGAATGAAAAATTGGAAAACGGGTTCAAGGGCCATCCTTAAGTACATAACTCCAAACCACAAGAGCGCTGATCGTACCTAGGTAGACATGAACTCATTCGAGTACAACCTTTACTGCTGCCTGAACCCTAAGTCACCAAGTGACAGGTAAGTTCTATTACGAGACGAAAGAAAAGCCTAACCATGTCCTAGAGAGCGAATTCAAAAAGAAGTTCTAACCAATATAGACTTCAGTAGCCTAAACAGATTGTCCTGTTCAGGGATGCTGTTATGAGATGCATACACAACGGAGAGCGGAAGGGTGAGAGATGTACTTTCGCTTGACTTTCTCAATGACACCTTGGGTACCTAAACATGAAGCATACATGTACCTACAGTAGACATTACCTACTAGACTGATATAGAGTTCTACATGTACCTACCTACATGTAGATATAGGAGTATACATTAGGATGCCTGGAATCATTATAGAGTGGTAGGACCTAGGTACTGCCGCTCTTAATCAGGAAGGCTAGGGTCACCGGCCCGCACGAACCCAGCGAACTCCCCATCATCCAGCGTCTGCGCCGAGTCCGTCAGAAGGCGTATGCGATACATGCTCGACTGCTGGTCGAGCCGGTACGCCCACGTCGTGAAGTTGTCCCACCCCAGGAACGTGCCGTCCTGGCGGGTTCCGTTGGCGTAGTAGTGCCAGTGCGGCTCGATCGGCGCGCCCCTGGCCACGGTCTGGACGAGCGCGAGGCCGTCGTACTCGTGGTAGATGTGCTCGGAAACGCTGAGCGGCTGGTACTGGCCGTCCACGTTCATCGCCAGCATCTCCGCGCTGCCGAACGCCTGGCACTGGACCTGGGGAACCGCTGCGCCTGCTTGAGGCGTTATGCCGACCTGTTGTTCGCGCAGCATTTAGTCTTGGTTCCGGAGGGGACGGGATGCGGTGTCTTACCCAACCAGAGGCGACGCTGGTGTCGGACATGGTGATATACGTGGCTTTGTTGCCGTCCATGTCGGTGCCGGTCGAGTCGGCGAAGAGGCTCCACGGGCCGGCGACGCTGGACGTCTGACGGTAGAACGGCCAGTTGCTGCATGTGTTTTCTTTAGGGACCACGGTGACATCGGGGATGGCACCGACGGTGGCCACCGCCGCGAGAGTCAGGACGAGAGGGAACATGACGAGTGCAAGCAGAGAATTCTCCTACTTTTTCGAATGGGCGTTGACACTTGGAAAGAGATGTCATCGCGATTGGGTACCTAGGACGGTTCGGTTCTTTTTATACTACCTATGTGCGTGGAATTATGGAGCTGTGAGAATGTTTGCGCTGTTTGCGCTGCCCCTTATATTACAGGATTGCCCTCGCCGTAATGGAAGAGGCCTAGAACTGTACATACCTGTCAAAATAGGTCATGTACGTACCCAGTTCGTGCCTCTATTCAGTATTCTGATCCACTCGTAGGAGTTGTCGAATTTCCTAGATGCGGCACAGCAGAGTCAGCCCTGTGACGGTGGACCAAGTCGAATAAACCCCCAGATCTCAACAAACACTGCCTAGAGTTCTCGCATCGCGGCTAGGCGGCCCGCACTGCTTATACTGCATGACTCCTAGTTAATCAAGCTCTGGCTTATTTCCGTGGCGGCAGAACGAACACAATGGGATAGGTAGTTTAACTTCTTACAATCATACTAGTACCCTTTGGCAGGCTACGCACTCGAAGGGTCGAATGCCATCAGCGACCTACTATTGCATGATACACTACCTTATGCGAGGGAGGCTGGCATCGTGTGTGCTATCGACCTACGCTTTGGCAGGTAATGAACAGTTACCCGAAACGAAGGTTTCGAATAGCTCTTTCAGCAGACCGCATTTCCATCGCGAAGTTATCGCTGCTGTCCTTCCCTAACATATCCTGCTTCCTCTTCCGGTTTGGGCTGATCGAGTTAAGCGACTGACGATCGCAGACGGCCGATCGCTCGAAATCCACAATCATCAACTTGCCATTAGACATATCATATAATACGTTACGCGGCTCCGCGTCGCAGTGGAGGATTTGCGCCTCGTGTAGGGCCATGAAAGCCGTAGTAGCCGCGTTAACGACGGCGTCCTTATCGGTTAGCTTCTCAGCTATATAACCCAAGGGTTGTCCAGCCCAGCTTAGCAACATGAAGTAGCTGTATGAGGTTTTGTATATGCAGAATCTATCTTGGTTGGCATGGCTTTCGAATCCGACGGTTCCCGAGAGGCCAAATTTACCTTGCAATTCCGAATCCTTACAGATTTGGGCTATCAGTTCCTCAACTGCGAGCTCGACGGTGTTGCCCTCGAAGAGGCCGAGTTTCCATTTGCTGCTAATTAGGCGGGGGAGGAGGTATTTGATATCTTCTAATCCAGCCTTGGATCGAAAAACAGGATGGGAAGAGAAGGGCGACGCAAAAAGCAGATCCAATTTCTCTGCCTGCCTGCTTTTAAAGTCACGCCAGGGAACGATTCGTCGTGGATGATACATGTAGCGGACGACAGGGCTGGTTGTATCGTCTTGCGTTGTTAAAGCCTTATTGGTGACGACAATCTTGGAACAGTCAAGTTCGTGATGGCCACGGAGATATCCTGGGAAGGTCTGTAATTGGGTAAACTCTTGGGCTGCTTTGCGTGCACTTCGGTCTGCTTCAGTTTGGCGTTGCAATTCTTCGCATCTACTTCGGTCGGCTTCAGTTTCTCTTCGTACTGCCTCCATCTGGCGATTCAATTCGGCGATTTGGTCCTCCATGTTGATTTATGATCCATTGGATAAGAACATAAATGTAGGATGGAACGTGGAGCTAACATGACAGCTGTGTTGACGAAATAGGTAGGTGATAATGAACTTGTCGCGTTTGGTTAAAGAAGAAAACAAAGTTGTTTAGAGGGAGGGAACGCGAATCTGCTGCGTTATCACATGGAAAAACCTAGGCGGGGGATGTGGGGGTTTAACCTACTAGGTAGTTGAAGGTGGGGTGGCTAGTGGTTACACCATGCGTTAGCCACGCGACCTGGCCCGTGGCTGGTATTAGTGGGACACGACGTAACATTTAATAATTCGGTATATGTTGTGTACCTACATAGTACATGTACATAGTATTTTCAACAATATCAGAATTTGGATTGGTCAAGAACGATATTGAAATAATTTATTTCATTACTTCGTATCCCTCGCCGTTGTTGTCATGAAGCTCTCGTCTCTTCCGATCCTGCTCCTCGGCAGTTCCCGTGCTCGAGCGCTGGGATCGGAGCTCCAAAAGCCCCTCCACGCTGCTGCTGCTCCGAAGATCTCGTCCGACACGCCGCCCCCTTACCGCGACGACCTAGTCTCGCTGCACAAGTCCCTCGTAGAGATCCCCTCCGTCACCGAGGACGAGAACGAGGTGGGCAGCTTCCTGGTCGACTACCTCACCGAGCGCGGCTACGTCGTCCAGCTCGAGTTCGTGCCGCCGCCCACCACCAACTCGTCCACCAACTCGTCCACCAAGCCGCGCTACAACGTCCTGGCCTGGCCCGGCCCCGACCGCCACCCTTCTCCTAAAGTGCTGGTCACCAGCCACATCGACACCGTGCCGCCCTTCATCCCCTACTCCCGCAACGGCTCCTCTCTGGACGCCGACACCCTGATCGCGGGCCGCGGCAGCGTCGACGCCAAGGCCAGCGTGGCCGCGCAGATCATCGCGGTGGAATCGCTGCGGGAGTCGGGCCGGGCTCTGCAAGACTCGGTGGTGCTGCTGTACGTCGTGGGCGAGGAGACGCTGGGGGACGGGATGCGGTACTTCTCCGACACCAAGAGCCAGCTAGACCCGCCGCTGGACGTCAAGGCGGCCATCTTCGGGGAGCCGACGGAAGGCCGGCTGGTGTGCGGGCACAAGGGCATCTTTGGGTGCGACATCACCGTCACGGGGCGCGCCGGCCACAGCGGGTACCCGAGCCTGGGCAAGAGCGCCAACGAGGTGCTGATGCGCGGGTTAGTGCGCGTCCTGGACACGGATCTGGGTAGCAGCGACGACTTCGGCAACACCACCATCAACGTGGGCCTGCTGTCGGGCGGCGTCGCGGCCAACGTCATACCGGAGAAGGCGACGGCGCGCATCGCCGGCCGCGTCGCCATCGGCCCCGAAGCAGACGGCGGCCAGGTCGTGGCGGAGCGGCTCAAAGAAGTGCTGCGGGCCGTGGACGAGGAGGCGTTCGCGTTCGACTGCAAGTACGGCTACGGCGTCATCCAGTGCGACTGCGACGTCGACGGCTTCGAGACCACCACGGTCAACTACGGCACCGACGTGCACAACCTCGAGGGGAACCACACGCGCTACCTGTACGGCCCCGGAACCATCTTCGTGGCCCACGGCCCGGACGAGGCCGTCAAGCTGGGCGACCTGGAGGAGGCGGTGGAAGGGTACAAGAAGCTCATCTTGCATGCTCTGGAGAGCTAGAGCGGGTTGTCGGTCATGCGTGCGTGTATAAATTTCCAAGAGGAGGCTTGGGGCTAGCGTTTTGTTCGTGCCTGTTACTTCGTACATATGATAGCGTATTATACCCATTGTAAGTATGTCTTCTTATTATAACCACTCGGGCGAGATTACCTACTTTACCCATCGCTCGAGAACAGATTCATCTAAGTCTTACTTCTAGCACGAGAAATTTATAAAGTCGGCGAGGTAGCTAGCTCTAGGCTAGTATAACTGACCACTTAGACTTACCCGAAGGATGTTCTGATATAACAGTGGCATGCCGATATAGGGTAGTGTATGTCTGGCCGAACCTACCCGAACATTTTCAGCATCAAAAGTGGTCATTTAGTTTACGGTGTTCTCTACCAGCCATCTTACCCTACACCTACCCACGTTACCCTACATTTAGGCATTCATACTACCCCATACCTGCTCTATAGCAACGGACTACTTAGGTAGGTACCTAACATATCTATACAAATCCGGCTACTCCCCCACGATCTCGGCCCACCGTTCCGGCATGACGCCTTTAAAGTCAAACGACCCGTCGCCACCTTTCGTAACGACGCCCCGCTCCGTCACCACCGCATCGATCAGCTCGGCGGGCGTGACGTCGAAGGCAGGGTTCCAGACGCCGATGCCCTGATGCGCGGTAGCCACGCGCGCCGTGCGGGTGACATCCACCTTCCCGTCGGGCCCGACGACGGCACCGGTGATCTGGGTCAGCTCCTCGGGCCTGCGCTCCTCGATTTTGATGCCGGCGCCGGTCTCGGTGCGCAGGTCGATGCTGGTGGTGGGCGCGGCGACGACGAAGCGGACGCCGTGGTACCGCGCCAGCACGGCGAGCGCGTAGGTGCCGATCTTGTTGGCGGTGTCGCCGTTGCGCACGACGCGGTCGGCGCCCACGACCACGGCGGCGATGCTCTGCGAGTCCTTCTGGAGCGCGAACAGGGCGGCGGCCATGGAGTCGGCGATCAGCGTGGCGGGGATGCGCTCGTAGACCAGCTCGAAGGCGGTCAGGCGGCTGCCCTGGTTGTAGGGCCGCGTCTCGGTGCAGAAGGCGTGGCGCAGGGCGCCGGCGGCGTGCAGGGAGCGGACGATGCCGAGCGCGGTGCCGTGGCCCGACGTGGCCAGCGACCCCGTGTTGCAGTGCGTCAGCACCGAGACCCGGCCGTCGGCGGACTGGGCCGGCGCGTTGTCCAGCACCCACCGGCTCCCGTGCGCGCCGATGCGCAGGTTGGTCTCGGTGTCCTTGCGGAAGATCTCCTCGGCCGCGGCGACGTAGGCTTGGACGACGGCGTTCTTCTTCTTCTTCTCTTCGCCCGGTGCCGAGGAGGAGGTGTCGACGGAGCGGACGGTGGCCTTGAGGTGCGCGATGGCGTTGGTGAGGTCTACGGCGGTGGGGCGCGATTGCAAGAGATAGTCGAGGCGCGAGTCGATGTAGGCTATTGTTTCGTCGGCGGTCGAGGCCTCTGTTTGTTGCTGTGAGTACTGGGAATAGGGGCAAGGGGAAGAAAAGAGCATGGACGTACTGCAGCTCCCGTTGTGCAGTTCGACGCCGTGGGCTAGTGCTGCGACGATGGCTATAGCTGGTGCGCCTACATGGTTTTAGTATAGGTATGCATATAGATATATGAAGCTTTAAAGACAAGGCAGATAATACCTCGGACTCTCATAGATTTTATACAGTCGAATGCCTCTTCGCTCGTCGACACCTCGTCGTAGTGGTGTTCGTGGGGGAGTTTTAGCTGGTCGAGGACTTCCAGCTTGCCCCGCGAGTAACGGATAGCTTGCAGGCCCGACATTTTTTTCTTCTTTTCTCCTTATCTTTTTCTCACCTGATAAAACTTGGAATATCCAAGAAGAAAAGCAATGAAAACTGAGTAGTACGTCTACGATTGTACTGGATGGTTTATTCTGAGAGACTGGAAAACGAACGTAAGAAGGTTAGGTTATCTAATGAAGGTAGCTGTCGCAAATTTCGCCATCGCAAAACTATCGCATCCATGTAGCCCCTCCATTATCGCATATTAGCGGGTGTCACACAACCTGGAACCCCGCCATTAGAGACTACAGCGGGTGGCCTTGACCACTTTCGGATAGCTTCCTTACCCCTGAAGGCTGAACCCCTGCTCTCTTTAGTCTGTGTACCTTGGCTATACTTTATTCTTGATATACCTTGACTCTTTTACTTCACTTTTACTTTTACCTTATTTTCACTTTTACTTCATTTTCACTTTTGCTTCACTTCATCTCACTTTATGCTCGATTCGCCATGAAGTAGTAAACGATCCCCAAAGCTGTTCGTCATGGAACAGCCATTCTCTACCTCCAAAGTCACAGGTGCCTCCCCCCTCTCAACTACCCACACCGTCCAAGAAACGATGCGCGCAGCTTTGCTAACGGAACTGTACATATATATATAGTCGAGTACTTCGACCCTCACGATGTCTTCAAGCTCCTCGCTCCCGGATTAGTTCCGCGACTTCCTCTCCGCAACCTACACTGGCAATCGCACGCCGGTCCCTTACGATCCATAGACACTCTTCACATTGAACTCGTCTCGACCGGTGACAAGACCAAGACTACCGTCTCCTCCCTCACCTCTCCTCTTTCTTCTCCGCCCCCTTCTCAACAGCTAGATAGTAGCATCGCCTCTCGCGACGATGGCTTCCAAACCCAGATCGGAGCCACTTCATCCTCCGACCAGGTCGACCAGACCGCAGCAAGTCGTAATAGCAACAGTACGCAGCCCGCGCGGCGTCATCAGATCCCCGGATTAAGGAGGACTCCATATCTCAAGGTGCTGCTGGTGCGATGCGACGATAACGACTCGTACAAGGGACACGTCAGACAAGAAGTACGCGACTGGATCAAGGCCAATACGCCCCCGTCCGGTTCGAAAAGGAACACGGCCGAAAACCACGATGCCTTCGAGTGGCTCATCGTCCACGTCGTTATCCCCAACACCGTCGCCGCCACTCAGCCTCGAGACTCGGGTTCTGTGTCGGAGAAGAGCTCGACCGCGTCCAGATGGAGACCAGGGTCGAGTACGCTCCTCGAGAAGATGAGATCCGACTTTAACACCTCGAGTAAAGGAGCCGTCGACAGAATCGCCCAGATTCGTATAGGTGTTAACGACGTCCCGTACGATAGTTTGCCCCGTGTAGTGCCCGCTGTGCCTAGTGGATATACGGAAACCGAACAGGAGACGGAGAACTCGTGGCTCGATCTCGTGTCCAAGTTCCGCAGCCTCATCCTATCTAGCTTTGACCTACGTGTTAGCCAGTACGAGGAAGATATTAGGGAAAAGGATGCGCAGAGGACCCTGCCTGGCTGGAACTTTTGCACCTTCTTCATCCTGAAAGAAGGTCTTGCGCGTGGCTTCGAGAGCGTCGGTCTAGTAGAGGATGCCTTGGTCGGGTACGACGAACTGAGCGTAGGTCTGGATATGATAGTAGAAGATCTGGCCACGACTGGTTCAAGTTCTGCTGCCAATGCCCTCCTGAGTTACACCGACGAACTGAAGCAGATTGCTCTCAAGGCTCGGTCGGCAATTGCTGGGGCCGAGTACGACGACGACGGTGACGATGACGAAGTAGTTGATCTGCAGTCGTCCCAAGTGGAGGCTGCCCAGCCCAAGGATGCTTACGACGACATCCCTATCAGCTCTACCAAGAAGCCTTACCGTGACATGATTGTTGCCAACAATGTGTCCGTCTTTGACTTTAGATGCTACATCTTTGCGAGACAAATAGCCCTCCTGCTTCGGCTCGGAAACGCGTGGTCGACGAGGGAAGAGCTGCTGGCCAAGCTCAAAGAGCAGCAGGAGTCTGTCTTGCACGGCGTCGCACCCCGCGCACCACCTCCGAAGCAGAAAGAAAACGAGCACGAAGATCTGACCATGCTTGCCGAGATATGTCGTCGAACTCTCGAGTTCATCCCCACATTATCCCAGGTTATGAGAAACGATGTTCTGGCGGCAATGGTGGAAATGGCCAAGGCGGACGGAGACGATGCTGTGGCAGCGATTCAAGCTGATCCTCTAGTCGCCGAGGTGGTCGATAACCTAGTAGCTTCGGTTGCATTCTCCATCGCCCAGCAGATATTAGCTCAGACGTCCACCAAGGCTTTGCCCATACCTGAGACTACGTTGGCCTCGCCTGATAGTCACGAACCCAAGTCGACCATCCCCGAACCCAAGACCATGATGCACCCGGCCAGGACCTCGTCTTTAGCTATCCGGACCGGAGGTACTGCCAATGTTGGTCGTCCGCCTCCAAGCCCAAATGTCTTCCCCGGACGTCAGGACCAAGGCCCGCCTTCCCCTTTTCTCAAGGCTGGATTGGAAGAGCTCGCTGCTAGGAGAGCGGAGCTTTATATCGTGTCCCGGAATATACTGGCGGAATGCGGCAAGAAGCGTGGATGGTCCGACGGCTGGGCTAGTGTACCGGTTATCGGCGAGTCCACCATGGTCGAAATGGTTGAGATAGACCTCGGAGACGACAAAAAGCCGCCGGCGGAAGACGAGAAAGTCTCGGCAGGCCGTGAAGCCGTAGTGTCAATCTCTGGCATCGATAGCAAGCTACTAAACACAGCCCTCGACAATAGCGAAGACTTCTATCGCCTTTACGAGACCCTCACCGACAAAGCTCTGCGGCATTTCACAGTCGCAGATCATACCCACTCGGTGCAAACAAGCATGGCAGACATTGCTGTCTTAAAGTACCACCTTGGCGAGTACGGTCCGGCTTCCTTTTACTTTTGGAGAACTACCCCTTTCTTTGGAGAAAGCGGATGGAGCCTCCTCGAGCTGTCTATGCTGGTCATGTACTCGAGGTGTCTCGAGCAGCTCCAGCGAAAGGAGGAATACGTCAAGGTCATGTTAAAACTCCTGACGAAGGCGGCCGCGGCCGAAAGAGACCGTCTAGAACAAAAGTTGGCATTCCGACTGCGGAAAAGCGATGACGATGTCGATTATCCGGACGACGAGGCAATCAAGGGTTTCCTAGATAACCTACTGGCAGCGGCGAATACGCTGCCCAATGAAATGCAGATACCACTTTCGAGTTTCTTTTCACTGGTACAAGCCGAGGGCCCGCCCGAATATCACCAAGGCCGGGATAGCATCTCGCTCAACCTAAGGATGAACAGCTTGCTAGTAGATGATCTCAAGATTGATGCGGCGAGAGTGCGGGTTGTTAGCACAGCTGGCAAACCGTCGAAAGAAATCTGGTTTGAGCTGGCCGAACCGACGACCCTCAAGCCGGGTAAGAATAGGCTCAAGCTGAATAGTAATGTAAGCTCTATGTATCCTTAGCCTCTAAACAGGATGTCAAACTAACTACAGCGTAGTCTGCGATCCCGGGCTCGTACGAGATTGATAAGATAGATCTCACGGCCAGCAACTTGCGCCTATTCCTCGAAAGGGAGGTCAGTCAGCCTCCGAATAAGGCCAGTGATACTCTTCAGTCCCCCTATGTAGTCATTTACCATCGGGCCGATACGCTAGATGTGCGACTACACGCGTCAAAACATATTCAGTTAGATCGAAACAACACAGTAGACATCGAATTAGATCCCGGCTGGAACGACTTGAAAAGCGCCGAAGTCCGGGTCAAGGCGGCTACGGGGGGTTTACGATTGCTCACTAGCGAAGCAAAGTGTATCGGCTCTTCTGTCGAGCTGTCCAAGCCGCCAGAGGGTGGACTATTTTGTTTCGATGCCATAGAGCAAAACGAGCCCGTTCGCGTTCGATTCCCCTTTACGGTCGAGCAGGAAACTCCAAGTATATCCGTCCGCATCGACGTAACTTACACCACCGAGCACGGCACATTTTTCTTCTCCAAGACGCCCAGCATCGAAACTAGTCTAGCTCTCGGAGTCAATGTGCAAGACGTCTTCAAGCACAAAGCCCTCTTCTCCCGCTTCACCGTATCCACCGCCAGTCAAAGCCCTCTCCGTCTGTTCAAGAGCGAACTCCTAGCCTCGGAAGTCTTCGAGTCGGACTTCGGCGTGCCGCCCAGCGCGCCCGTCGTCGTCTTCCCGCGGCAGCCGGCTAGTCTGCTGTACAAGATCACGCGCAAAAGGGGCGTCAAGATCACTCCCAAGACGCAGAAGACGCTCTATCTCCGCCTGCGCTACAGCGTCCTGCAGGACGAGATCGAATCCCTGATCGAGAGCTCGCTCACTCGATCGCTGCAAGACAAGCCCCTATTACGCCCCTTCTCGCGGCTGCTCTGCGCAACCGTCGCCCCGCACGTGCGCCACGGGCTGCCGGGCCACGAGCTAGAGCGCGCGGCGCTCCTCGGGTCGGTTCCCACCACGTTCCTGGCCTCCGTCCACTGGGCCAAGCACTTCGCGGGCCTGGGCCGGGCGCCGGACAACGGCGGCGACTACGCGCAAGCGCTGGCCGCGTTCCTCCGCACCTGGCAGAAGGACCATCGCAGCCTGGCCCTGGCGCTCGACAGCCCGGCGGAGGAATCGCGCTCGATCCTGATCCCCGTGGACGTGCCGTCGCTGACGATCGTGCACACGGCCGACATCCGGCTGCAGCCGGCGACGTCGCCTCCCGCCGCGCGCGGCGGCGCCGTCTGCACCAACCAGCTGGTGCCCGCGGCGCTGCAGCTCAAGTGGACGCGCGTGTGGGACACGACGACGACGACGACGACGGCGCGCGCGGACCTCGAGTTCAGCTACGAGATCCACGCGCCGCAGGACACGTGGCTCGTGGGCGGGCGGCGCAAGGGCCATTTCGTCATCCCCTCCGCTCCCGCTCCGGCCAGCGGTAGTGCGAGGAAAGAGGGGCGGCAGGAGAAGGACGACGACGACGACGACGACGACGACGACGACGCGGCCTGGGCCCGCCTCGGCAGCACGCCCGCCACCGAGGCCGAGATCCCGCTGCTCCTGATCCCGCTGCGCGAGGGCTGGCTGCCGTACCCGAGCGTCGAGGTGCGCGAGGTGCGCGCGCCGCCCGACGACGGCGGGTCCGGCTCGGGGGTTAGCTCGCCCGCCCCGGCGGCTGCTGCTGCTGCTGGGGGTGGTGGTGGTGGTGGGGGTGGCGCGGGAGCACCGGTCAGCTTCGAGACCGACTTCCGCAACCTCGGCGAGACCGTCCGCGTCGTCGGCGACCGGGCCCGCGTCACCCTGAGCCTCGACGCCAGCGGGCCCGGTGGCGGGCCGCTGGTGCTGGATGTGGAGCGCCGCGGGCTGGGGCTGGGGCTGGGGAGTACTATTGCTTAGGTGGGTCGTGGGTGGTGCTGTGCTGTGCTGTGTTGTGTTGTGCTGTGTGTACTTGGCGTGTGATGATGTGAAGCTGGGAGTTACGGGGGTTGGTAGAGATGGAGATATCCAATACATTACCTTGGTACCTGCTTAATGAAGAGTGTTCCAGGGTTGTTAAAGGGACTGTATCTGCCCCCCTATTTGCATCTAGCCACCTTGCTAAATAGAGTATAGGTAGGGGCTTAGGACATGTCTATGTGATGTGATTTAACTACCTTTATATCAAAATCTATATTTCATGTGCTCTACGTATCCTTTTTAATATTACATAGGTAGGTACCTAGTTACCTATTTGCGCGAGACGTTGAATAGGCATTAGTACACCGCGTTCGTATGCCCGTGCCTATCTGGATTTAACCTAGCGGAGAAGATGAGTAAGTTACTAAAAGATATCTATAGGCCAGTATCTTCCTACGAAAAGAACGGTCCGAGCATGGAGAGATATTTCCATCGTTTGGAAGTTGGCAAGAGTGCCAACCGGGTTAACGTAAGTTCAAATAGAGAGCCAAGGCCCAAGTATCATGCTTAGCAGCGGTCGTTGGCATTTCCATCAACTAGGTAGCGAATTATAGGCGTATGACTTAGGCTTAAGATACATCAAGACTTCCTCCGAAGAGCCAACCACTCCTCATTGATGTTTCGATAATCCTCAGGCCCATACGGACTAGTCATCTCCGCCAACCTACCACCCTTCCTAAACGGACTTAGTCCGAGATCGTGCTGCAGCAGATCGAGGTACGGAACCGCGTCAAAGATGAAGTTGGGCCCCTTGTTGCCCCATTCCGTCGGGTAACGCCACTTGCCGAATCGGTTGTGCAGGACAGTCTCGTACTGCAGTTTCCCCATTGCGGCATCGTCGTCGATCTCCTTCGCGGGATCCCTCGTCAGCTTCCCCGAGAAATAGGCACTGATCCAGAGCGCCGTGATGTGCGCCGTGGTGATGTTGCTGAAGTTGGTCTGATGGCCTATGAATGCCACGTCGCGAGGGCGCAAGAAGCGAGGTGATGGAGGGATAAGGAAGCGATAGAGCATATAGGGCGTTAGAGGTGTGCGATACGTGGCATCGGTGTTGATTCCTTTCTGGTCTATCAATGGGACGAACTTTTTATTCCAGACGGGTTGGGTTCTAAGTCGTGGGAAACGCCCTAGAATCTCGTCATCGGCACGTTCGACAAGCGCATGCTGGTTCGCTAGGTCCTCTGGGGCTGCATTATCTGCTACCTGGTGAGGAATTCCAAGTTCCTTTTCGATCCCTTCCGGAAGAAACTTCAATGGCGGAAGATGCGTCCAGCCCGTGTTCGCCAAAAACGCGTCGGATTCAAATTCAGTACCATCAGCCAGATGAACCTTCCCCGGGCTTAGACGGACGATCTCTCCGATGTGAATCTCAACTTTGTCGCTCTTAACGAGCTCGAAGAAGTCTTGTTCGTAGTTGAGAATGCTATAGCTGCATCCCGTAAACATGACATCAAGCCACGGCTTCAGCTTGGCGGTATCTGGATGGGAGTCAAGTTTATTGAGCGAAATGACATCCTGGCCGAGGATGTTCCAAAAGCGATCGACTAGCCATCGCCCGATCGATGTGCCATGGTAGAAACTACGTATACCCCGATAACCGTCGGCATCGCCCCAGATGCACGGGCTAAACCAGGTGAGGAAGCGTATATCTTAGGAAATGCGTTAGGATGGGCACTCGAGAAACGCAAAGCAGTAGGCACATGAATAGAATAAGATAGGTGAGACTTACTCGCGAGCTTCTCGATCCACTTCTTAAAAGGGGTAACGTACGGAGGAGCCATCCAACACGGCCCATGGCCACTCGCTGTCGTCCCTTGATTAGCCCATGTTGTGACCGGTTTCGCATTACGGAAAGACATACATCTGATGACCCAATTGACCTTGACTCCGGCGGTTGCGTACTTATACACGGCGTCCCAACCAGACTTACCAGCGCCGAACACGGTGACCGTCTTTGCTTTCAAGGTGTCGAGGTTTTGCGGGAAGTCTCGGCTGTGGAATATCTTGCGGTCGAATTTGTCTTGTCCGGTAAAACTTGGCATAAACGGTTCTGACAGCAAGCCCGTGGCTATAACAAGCCGGTGGGCGGAAATCCTAGTGGCATGTTCCTCATGGAGCGGTTTGACGGTTAGGTCCCATCCACCTTCTGCCGTATCCCGGTGTTCTGCAGTTAGGACTAGTGTTTCGAGTTGGACGAAATCGATGATCCCGAACTCTTGGGCATATGCCCTGAGATAGGTGTTGATGACTTCGCCGGGAATGTGTTCACCAGGTTTGACATCGAATTTGTCGCTACTCATAGGGAAGTCTGGGTATTCATAAGTCCCCAAGAGATTATTGCTCTTGAGGCCTGGGAACAGACGATTTTCGGCCCATTTACCGCCCAGGGTGGATTGGCCGTCAAACACAACCAATTTACAGCCGGGTTGTGTGCAGTGGAGTTGCTTTGCAGCGGCCAGTCCATGGAATCCTATAATAAACTCAGCTCATCGGATTCATCAAGTTATTTTTATTGACTGACTCTTTCTACTGATGAAGAGAATGAGGCCTAGGCCACTTACCAGCACCCACTACCACATAGTCATAGTCATACTCCATAACGTCGGAGGCGTCTCGTCTAATTCATATTTAGCGGTGTTTCTGTAGTGCGCAGAAATGAGGTTTTGTAATGAAAGTTTACCTAGGTAAGGCTCTGGCTGAATGAGCAATTTTGCCGTAATAGCCAGGCGAGGTCAAAGGTTGAAAGGCTGTGAGACATGAATAGGTATATTATCCCTTACCTCGCCGCCCAACTCCACCCACCCCTTTACATCAGATAATCGGTTACACCATGTCGTACATCTTACCAACAACAGAAATCCAAATCACTCTTGTTGCATTGTCTTACATGCACTAGTCATATTAGACAACCTGGTATCTTAATTGCCCTCCGTTGACACAGCTTTGAGTCTACCTGGAAATTGGACCTACAATAAGCGTGCCAAATCCTGTGTACCTAGGTATACAAGCCCAGCTTCCGCAAGAAGCGTTGCGTTACACGATTCTGTTTAACAGGGTGGTAGACATCCTCGTCTTAGGGTAATACGGTGCAGATCGTTATTACTGGTCAATAGCCGCGTAAGCCCAGGAATTCTTTCTCCGCCGAGACTATCTACTTTCTTGTCTATCACGCCGTTAGATACTGTGTATACTCGCATGGCTGGTTTGAGGTGAAGTTACCTAGTTCGAGTAGCTCCGCCTGCCTGGGGGTGTAGTAAAACTTGGCTCGACTTTCAGCAATGGCCAGGACATCGGTTCTTCTAACATAGTCGTCGAGATAGTCTAGCATGGGCTGAAATGTACCTAATTATCGCCGCCCTCATCAGAAAGGAGTTTTACAATTTCCATTGCCATCTCACTAGACAGATATTTTTGCGAGCTTCTCCGGAGATATGACCCCTATCCTCGCAAAACAGTGTGCCATGCCATGCTACCTACGAAGACTCAATGTTAATAAAACATCATATTCACACAGCTACCTTAGGTATTTCGGATGATATCTTGTCATCACACGACCTCGCCGTCCAAGTCGTCCAGATCCGGCGGGTGGTAAGGATTCCACTTATCCATCTCGTGAGCGGGAACCTTGCCCTCGGCCCTCCACTTGGCCTCCCAGCGCGCCATCAGCTTCTGGGTCTCGTCCCAGTCGAGGTCCTGCTTTATCTTGTCCGTGTAGAAGCCCCAGTCGTGGTCCTCGCTCTCGTCTTTCCCGGGACCAGTCGCAACAGCAGCCGATATCAGCGCCTGTCGCGCTTTCGCTATGCGCTCGGCGGCTTCGGCACCTACGCACAGTCGCGGGTCGAACCGGCCCAGCCCTTCTTCCTTCTTGCCGTCTCCTTCGGCGGCTGCCATGGTCGCTAATGCTGCGAGGCCTAGGTAGGCGTGGTACACGTCGGGGGGCCCGCCGGGGTGCTTGGCGAACCCACCGATGATGTGCTGCGTCTTCTCGAGGATAAACCTCCTAGCGGGGCCGCGCTCGACGACGCTCCCCTCGCCGAGCATGGACAGCGTGCCGCAAACCCACCAGTTGTAGCAGGTGTCTGCGACTTTGTTGAGGCGGCCATTGAAGCCGGCTATCTGGGGCGTATCGTCAGATAGATTTATGGAAGATAGGTCGGGCAGAGGGTGGTTGTCGGACTCGGAATCTTGATTGTCTTCGTCTTCGCCGACGTAGTCAAACTGGCGACACGCGAGGAAATGCACCAGGGCGGGAACGGAGGGAATACCAGCGTCGAGGTAGCGGTTAGGTTGGGTGGCGGCGTCGGGTTTGGCGAGGTCCAGAAGAGAGAGGGCGGCCACGGCGCAATACACGTACCCGGCGTGACTCTCGTGCGCCGAAGTCTCGCCCATGCCCCCGTCGAATGTCTGGCCTCTCCGTATATGCGCTACGAGGGCGTCGACGTCGATATCCTCTACTTCGCCCTCCACCGCCCCCCCGAGAGCCCATCTGATAGTAGCAGCCAAGTAGCAATATCGCATGTCCCTACCGCCTCCCACGTAGCCATCCTCGTCGATGATCTCCCCAAAGCTTCCGTCATCCCTCTGCAACCTTTTGAGCCAGCGAAGCGTCTTGATTTGGTGGACGCCCTCGAACGCATTGGACCCGTCACCGTCGGCCAATATGCCCAGCAGCAGCAGGGCAAAGTAGGTAGCGGCTATGTTGGCATTGACCGGATCGCGAGCCGACTCGACCTTGTTTACGGCGTCCCATTTGGTGGTATACTGGCCTGGCAAGACATGGTGAGGCGAGCCGCAGAAGCCGCCGTGGGGATGCTGCAGCGACAGGACCCAAGCGCGGAGGCGTTTGCGGTCGTCTAAGGTGATGAGTGAGGCCTTTATAGGATCTCTCGGGGGTTCCGAGTAGGAAGAGGGCGAGGATAGGATATCGAGAGCGGCGACGATGAAGAAGCCGAGGGTTAGGCGGATGCTATCGTTGGTCACGTAGTGGTGGGGGAGCACGGAGCGGAAGCATCGCTGCCAGTAGCGGATATGGCGAGCCGTGTCGAGGGGAGGCAGTTCGGATGACATTTTATTGTCTTCTCATAAAATAATAAACATGGAAATAGTAGGACAAAGGAGAGTTGAATAACCAATAATTGGGGAATAAGAAAGTTGAATAATAGCTGTACTACTTGTACTACCTGTACCAACCTTGAATCTACATTAATGATTAGGTAGTGTAGAGTTTAATTCAGCATGCCC
Organism: Hypoxylon fuscum; assembly: GCA_022578945.1. NCBI lineage: Eukaryota > Fungi > Ascomycota > Sordariomycetes > Xylariales > Hypoxylaceae > Hypoxylon > Hypoxylon fuscum. Next base: position 87,572 of record MU399853.1, on the reverse strand, counting down.
AGGCTGCCAGGTAGGCGCATCAGCCCTATAGCCCCACCTGCCCCTCCGATACAGGTACCTCGTTACAACTTACAGGTGATGTAAAAGTCTCCACTCGATAAGCGATAAGGAATAATCCTGGTGAATGAATTGGCATTGCATACGTACATGTACTACTGTACATCAATGTATCCCCATCTCCCCATCTCAACCTGACACAACAACTTTCCAAGGTTTCCAAGCATCGCAAAGAGTGTGGATATGTTGCCTTGGTCCATGTTGAAGAGGAACCTGTCAAGCCTGTCATACGACGACATTCTACGTAAATGTGCTTTTAAACCATAGGCACTTTATTCGGACAACACCAACAATACCATCGCCATCTTCTTCGCCATCATCACCACCACCACCGAAAGATACCAGAAATAAACAGCAAAGATGGCCCTCATATCCGTCAAGACCATCCTCACCTCCTTATGTCTCTTCCACATCACCCTGGCCTACTTCTTCTACACGAACCCCAACGCCATCGCCGACCAGGCGTTAGTCTACGTCCTAGGCGAAGCTATGGGCATGGTAAGTTATATCCTTCTATTATGCACTGGTCTCCCCTACTCTTAAGAATCTAGTCCAAAACTACCTAACCACCCCTAACAAAAAAACAACAGCCCCAAACAACGTCCTTCGCCCACCCCAGCGGCCCCTCCTCCTTCCTCGCCGTCGCCCTGCTGCTGCTCGGGCTCTCGGACCTGCTCACCCTGTCGCTGCCCGAGGAGATCTGGCTGATCCACTACTGGGGGTCGCAGGCGCCGCTGCGCATCACCCTGTGGGCCGCCCTGTCGCTGTACGCCTACTTCAGCACCCCGTCCTACGGCCGCGCCGGCGCGAGCCGCATGTCGCACCCCCTAGTCCCGCCCTCCTCGTTCGTCGCGAGCGCCGGCGGCACCGGCGCCGACGGCCTGCGCAACCGCGTCTTCTTCACCTTGGCCTTCCTCGAGTTCCTCAGCTGGTTCTGGGTCTGGGTCACGCTCAAGGAGGAGGTCGTGCGCTTCAACGCCCGCAAGCGGAGGCGGGGGAGCAGCAGCAACGGCGGGTTTCGGTAAATCGATGGTTCACATACGGCATGAGCATGGGCACGGGTGTTGGCATTATTATCCACGGCATCGGGCTTGGTTGGGTTCGCAACGAAATGAATAGGGGCGCGCGGGAAATTGCTTGCTAGACGGAGAGAGAGAGAGAGATACGATCATGGAAGATACCCCTTTTTCCTTCTTCGACAAATATTGTTCTATTTCCTGTCAAGAACCAATACTTTTTACACTTAGTTCAGGTACTTGGATGTACCTATTATGCATGCATGCATATGTGTATATGTATAATCAGTCTACTTTTCATTTGCTCACAAGGTATCTTCCGTTGTAATGTGTCTACGAAAGTCCAAGTAGACAGGCCCCGTTCATAAGTGTATGCGTGGCGTCAAGGCACTGCAATTTACCTAGGTAGTCCACCCACCCTACGGACAGAAGATCGGGGTCTACTTCCCTATCCACGTATTCTCATCCTTGAGACCAGTTATGACAACATGTATCAGAGGGCCAGATATGACGGGGCAAAAGGGCGCTCAGTCAAATTTGACAGCAGCCCAGCCCCTTATAAGCTCCCGCCACGAATCCCCCACCTGGTCCGCCCAACCCTCGGCGTCGGTCTTGGGCACAATACCCTGAAGCTTCTCCCTCACTTCCTGCTTGAACTCCTTGTCGTGCTCGTGGGCCGCGGTATGATCGCCAAACGTCCACTCGCACAGGCGATCTTGCAAGCCGTCTGCGTCGCCGACGAAGCCTTTCAGCATCTTGATGCGGGCCTTGATCGTGTTCTCCGACTCCGCGGCCGCGGCGGCCATCTTCTTCAGCTCGGGTGCGAGCCATGCGAGGTCGCTCGCGCTCGAGGACCGCGTCTTGTCGACGTTTTTGACTTTCTCGGCCGTGACTGTGAGGTAGTTGACCGTGTGCTTGACGGCTAGCGCCGATTCGCGCAGCATGCCCATAGCGTGCAGAGCGCCAAAGCCGTGGAACCCGTGGAGTTCCGACTGGAAGCTGTTGGGAACAGCTAGGAAGTTAGTCGTCTGCTCGCCGAGATTCTCCGTGACTTCCTTAGTATGAACGCGAATATAGTCGCGGACTTCGCTGGCGGGTGCCGGGTTGGTTTTCAGTCCGAGGACATTTTTCACTACTTCGGCTAGTCTCCATACGATCCTATAGTACCATATCTCAGGGGAAGTGAGCGAAGCTAGAGCCATTTCCTGTTGCCGGCTGAATGCCTTCTTCTCTTCCTCCGAGAGCTTGGAGTCGGCGATACCTAGAAGCGTCTGCATGTCTTTTTGTAGGTGACTACAGGTGGCGAATGCGTATTGCAAATCTAGCTGAATGACCTGCCCGGCCTTTGATGGCTTGTACTCTTTCGGCTGCGCGTAGCAGATGAAATCAAGGAAACGCTCGGCTAACAGTCCAAGATGGGCGCGGGTATGCTAGTGTCCAAGTTAGAATTATGTTTAGGAGTATAGCATTAGGGCTACAAACCGAGGGGAGGGGTCCATAGTTGACGATGGCATGGATAGGTTTCGATGTTCCGCTATCTACAGGTTCTAAATCTCCATCGGCCAGAGTAGAAAGTATTCCGTAATCTGTGGGATCGTGAAGCTCGTGTTCGACGGAGAGTTTCCCTGTCAAGTTAGCAACAATTATTTCATACATGTAGGGCTGAAGTTTACGTACGGACAATAGGCTCGTCTTCAATAGAAGTCTCAACCTTGCCGGTCTTCATTCGTAGGCCTCGTCGTTCTTCCACCACAGACATAACCAGAGCGCAGCTTGTGTTCTGCGTGGTGAGACTCTTGGTCATATCGAGAAGGCTCGAAAAAGACCCGACCTCCAAAGAACCCATAATCCACTTAGGGGTGGTGTTCTTGAGTGATCTTGTGTAATGTGTTATGAAGGGGTCGACGGGGTTGTCATAGCTCGAGCCTAAAATGAAAGTCCCAGGTGCAACGGAAGACAGTCGGTCCACGAATAGTAACCCTAGAGAATCGATTATGGCGTTTTTGACGTCAAACCCGTCCCAAAGAGCCCGGGCCCGAGTCACGCATCCCATGAGAAGGTACAGCTTGACGAGTAACATACGGTGCATGTCGTTCTTCGGCGGCGTTGCCATCACATGTGAGTCTAGCCAGAGTACGGCCTGTAAGAACAATTGCATGTTCACAGAATATAGGGGGGAGTTGGTATCCTTCGTTGAGACCCAATAGCCAAGTCCTGCAAGCCTCAAGAGGCATACAGCACCGACTACCGCAATCTCGGAGAGAGGATCCACAACTTCACCAGGCAGTATGTTCTGACGGAGGTTGTCGTCTTCCATGCCAGACTTGTATGCATCAAGGGCGTTGGTGGCTATTGACTTTAGGCAAGAGGTGCAAATTGAACCATCGAGCACGGCGTCACAAAACTCACACGTGAAGCGGCTGTTTGCCATCACGTAGTATCGCAGTTTGAATGCCAAAGACATCAACGTAAGGCGTTGGAAGATATTAACACACTTCATACATGAGTTAGCTTAATCACCGATGAAATCAGGTATGATTAATCGTACCTTGATGCCTCTAATCCGGAGTGAGTTCAGAAAAGTGATGATTTCTAGCTTGCTCATCCCCTTAAAAAGTTCTTGGGCGTCCTTGAAGCATCCGGGCTCCTTGTAGTGCTCGACCATGTGATTGGTGAGGTGGATAACCCGTAAGGTAGAGCCTTCTGATCTAGGTACTAACTGCGAGTCCCGTTCGAAAAGTATTTTCAAGGTGATAAGGTCATATGATCGCTGAAAGATAGGTTTCATGCTCTCCGCTTTAGCCAAAGCCTCCATGGTCTTGGCAAACAATTGGTGGGCTTCTCTCAACCTTCTAAAGCGTGTTAGCATTGACAGTTTGCGAATTCATCAGGTATGCTTACCGCTTTCTGTCTGGATGCTTCCTGGCCGCGTCGTAGAAGGCCTTGAACAGGTACCATTCACAACTAGCATCGAGGAAAGCATGGTCCTTCAAACTGCGTCGAGGTCTGGCCTTTCCTATCGCTCGAGCTAAGTCCTTCTTGGCCGAGGACTCCTTTGGGGGTGTGCCTTGCTCGATTTCGGCACTCGCAAGTTTTCGCAGGTCGATAACCCTCTCGTCCTCTTCAATAGCCAAAGCCTCCGCCTGGCATATACAAATCACCTCCTCTAAGATACGCTTTCCGATTAGAAAGAGGTCATCCCATGCCTCCTCCTTCTGTAGGTAATCCATAGCTTCCTTATAGGGCCCGAGTAGGCCTGCTTCGAGGAATGCTAGCGGACCGCGCTCTGGCTTCCTAAACAATTCCAAGTTCTCCTCTCGCCCGCAGTGAGTGATGCGAATAATCAACCACAGCCAAGCTTCTGATTCCGTAAGAGAGGCTCTGTTGTGATGTCCTTGACTAGCAGTCTAGACCATTATCAATATTCATTTGCATCAAAGCAGGTACTCAGCAAACTCACCGCGACATGTAAGTTAAAGGCTTTGTCGGCTTGGGCTTTGGTAAGCTGTGCAAAGATTCTTCTGCTGCCCTCGGGGCAATCTTCTGACAACTAATGTTGAAGTTAGGAATATGGAGCCGTATGAGCAGCCGTGGTCAAGACTTACAGCATACTGGTGAGTGGCTAGGATGTATTGGAATAAGAACTGTCGGTCACTCGCAAAGTTCTTGTTTAACGACGCGGCAATCTGAATTGGCTGGTTAATATGCCGAAGGCTGAAAGGCACAAGAGCTACCTACCTGTTGAGCATTTTTCCAATCCGAGTGATAGACACAGGCATCGAAGCATCGAGTACAAGAATTCATGTCTTTGGGGATAGCCTTTACGAGCCTTGCACGGAGCAGGCCGATCGTTTCCGAATACTTCATATCCAGTCGCGAGCAGGCCAATTCGTACATGTCCAATGTGTCAATATCCGTTACGGTGGTGTTGTCTTTGACCATGCTCTCAACTGCAACTTTCCCAGCGCTGCGATCTGCGACATTATCACTCTGGGATTTTGCAGCAGTCTCAACAGCCTAGCATGAATGACACTGTTAGTCTGTTGAATGGATAGACACAGCATATAGAAAATGTAGAAAAGAAAGGGTTCCCGGGTAGCTAAAAAAAAAGCAGATATTTCATAACTACCCGGCAAACAGGGGTTAACAAAGTGACTTCGGGTTTGAGATTCTGCCGCCATAGATTGCCCTTGCTAGTAAACAAGGAATTACCTATTAAGGCATTGCCAGAGATCTCGAATATCCTCAAGGATGCATCTCAGTTCAAACAGCACTGATCTTGAGATAAATCCAACGTATCTCTAGCCATAGAGTATGATTTTATGTAAAAGCCAACAAACTCATCGTAACTCGAATCATGAAACACCAAGATGGTATTCTTTCGCAGCTAGGGTAACTAAGTCCCAACCCTTAAAACATAGTTTTAAAGGAGTAGAAAAGGGTTTCGCGAAGGGTCAAGTGGAATAATGTAATTAAGTATGTTATACTTACCAGGTAATAGGGGTCTTTGGTGGCGCGATGCCGTTGCTTCGCCAAGTTGGCAGCATTGGTCCATTGGTTATCACTGAATGCAGCCTGAAGTACGGCTGGTGTAGCCGACTTGATACTGACAGGCCGGGGGTTCGGGGTCACTAAAGGTGGCTTCATGGCGACCATATTGCGTTGGTTGCTGTCACTTAGTGCTAGTGATGTTTGCCCTAGATGGTCGTCTTAGAGGTGGGGGTGGAAAGGTTTGAAGTGAGAAGGGCTCATGGTAGGGTATCATTGCAGGAGAGAAATCTGAGTCGAACAATTAAACGCAGACGGAGCAGATGAATAAGGGCGTTCTCTCACAGTTGCTAGTATCATGGCCTCGGGTTATCGAATCATCGTGAATATCATGGTTCTTATGATGGTGTTTTCTACCTGCTAGTGGGGTATCATTAGGTACCTACATCTAAATAATTCTGCCATGACGATTTCCTTGCATTTTACAACGGCAGGCGGTGAGGTACGTAGTGTTGGGATGGAGCAATTGAATACCCCGATAGATGCTTAAGTCCTGATGAATGTCGTCTACTCTCATCGTCTACCTAGAAACAAGACTACCTCGGAAGGCAGTTCATACCTAGTATTATCTAGGTACGTAAGAAATTCATTGGTGTGAGAGCCTATGCTGGCACTTCCTCATGTTTTAGAAATGTAGGTACATATAGTATAGTGATACAGTCGTTTATAATGCCAATGCTAAACCCCCCTATTCTCGATTCCAAGGTAGGTATCTTAAGACGAATATTGACCTGGACTGTCCTCGAGTCTGGCTATGAGTTGAAGAGACCACCTCCATCCCTCTTACGCTTATTGATCTTTCGAAAGTTTGTTAGAAATTTGTACTGAACCAGGTCATGGGCAGATTGTGCAGGTTCATCTTCACTTACCCATTCCTTTTTACATGCGCGATATGCCCTACACAAGTTGTCTGGTTAGCAACACTACTGGCCTTACAGCATTCTTCCGGCATCAAGAGCAACCTTAGGGACGACTTACTCAAAGTAGTCGGTGCACATGGCTCTGTCTCCTCCATTGCGATTCAGACACCGAATGCTTCGTGCGGCAGCTTCTTGGCAAGGGTCGAAGAATTCGCTCTTGGATTTGCTAGCAGTCCCAGGCATAATTAGCGATTGCAAGTCGAAGCCGAGCTTCTTAGTCACTAAAAATCTTACTTCTGGAATTTGCGCTTCGTTTCTTTATCCCACGGGTCCGTGCTGGGTTCATCTTGAGAAGGCATCGTGGGCCATTTAATCAAGGTAGAATTATGTCACCTAAAGGTACGTTTATGTCGCTTTCGCTTCGACGCCACTTTAAGCAAATTGCATTTAGGCGTAGATTATGTAATGCCGGTCCTTATTAATTTTTTACTTTAAGTGGATCTTCGCCTTTATTGAATTAACGGTTCCACGATTTCGTCCGCTATTGAATTACCCGGCATTTAATAAATTAGAATTTACCTTCTACTGAAATAATGGCAACTAAACTCATCTTAATGAGCGACTGTAACATGAGTACATGTATCCACTAACATAAGAAGGACAATTCCGCCTTGAAGTCTAACATATAACTAAACTGTTGACGTTGAGAGAAATACCTGTTCCAAACACTGAAGCCCTTTTACTCACCCTGCTCGCCCTTCCACACTGGTCGCCATCTCACCTCCTCGCCCTCTCGCCCTGCTTGAATCGCATGCGCATGCGCTCGTCTTATATTGTCCATTATTAATCGATAGTTAGTCTGTAGTCCTGCGTTCTTAAAGGCAGCGCGTAAGTACTTTTCCCTATCCTTGCCCCATTGAAAGATGTTCAAGATGATATTACGCATTTCCACGTAATCACTCTGTACCAAGAACCTGCGAAGCTCGGCAACGTTATAAATCGGATCTCCCTCCGTGGAAGATGCGCGCCACGAAACAAAAAGGTGTGCTTCCGTACCATTCGTAGTGAAGCCAAAGGTGGTAGTATCAAGCGACCTTGCCTGAGTGTCCTGATCCGCTATTCTGTCGCTTAACTGCCCGACAAGATTGGAAAACGTCGCGCATGCTACCGCGCACCGATTATCTGCCACCCAGCAAGTCTCACCCTTATATTCGATAGCAAGAAAAGGGTAGGCGACCCCACTGACACCCGCAGTCTCGATTTTCGTAGAAGGAAAATAAGTACTTGAGTATCCAATAGCCGTGCTAGGCTTCACTGCGGGTAATTTTGGTATGCCTATTAATACCTCGACAGGTGTAGTCCTTTTGGGGATAGCGTGTCGTTCTAAGCCTCGATTAGAACTATAAGCAAGTTTACCTCTAGAAGCGTCGACCTGGGGCTGCCATATGTGGTCATTGAACACTCTAGCGACACCACCGATACTGCCCTCTAGAACAGCAAAACCAATAGCCAAGCTTGCGAGCACATCATCATTCAATGGCTTCTCATCATCTAATGGCTTCTCATTAATCCATAACGTATCTCCATACGCAAGCTTGTGGATAGCAGCCAACTCCTCTTTTGGCGGTGGATCGTGCTCAGCTGGCGACAGAATTCGAGTGACATTATCACGGACCTCCGCCGGAACAGTCGGAAGAATTGTAAAGGAGCGGTGGATGATGATTTGGTTCGAAAACAGATAGAAGCTCCGAAAAGAATATAGCCTCGCTACACGGTTCGCGGCCAAACTAGTTGTTGAAGCAGATGCCGCGTCTGAATGCAGAGTAAAAGATGCCGACCTTATCGTTAAACCTTCGCAATCCGGCGGTCTCGGTTCAGGCTGCTCAGGTGGCGACTCTATAAGACTCGTAGGAACAGAACAGTTCTTTAAGCCATTCTTAAAAGAATACTCCTGAAAAGAGTCGAAAGATTTGAACCAACTGGATACAACGGAGGGAGTAGATGCTGGGTAAGATTCTCCAGAACTGCGAGCGGCAGCGTCGAGTGAAGATGAAACAGGCAAACGGTTATAAGCCGGTGTTAACTGCCGTCGAGGTCTCTTCGCAGGGGGGAAGGATTCAACTTCGTCCGCTATACTACAATCACCTATCATTTTTATGCGGCAATCCACCATTTTCCCACCAAAACCCACCAACATCGCAACGCATTTTTAAACGTAGAAAAATCGTAAAAAAGATGTCCTTATTCGAGAGATATAGAAAACCGATTAATATTTAATTACTACTCTTTTTTTATAAAATTTAATTAGGTTTGCGCGTTTTATGGGGAGGAATAATCGAGATATTTTCTCCCCCACCTAAAATCATACTTTTTCTTAGGAGCTATATATTTTACTACTTTACCACAACATCAATCCGAATTAGTAAAGAATAATAAGGTACGTTTCACAAATAAGTTCTATTGTCCAAAGCTCTGTAAGATTCAATTAATTCTAGATTTCTCCGATTTTTCTTGCGTTTTTAAGAGCCTTGTAAAGTTGGTGAGTTTTGGTGGGAAAATAGTGGGTTGCCGCATAAAAATGATAGATAAGTGTACGCCGACTGTTACCAGACATCCCTTCTACAGCCATGTTGACGGTTTTAGAGTGAAGGTATAATGGCTCATTAGACGCGCAAAAGCTGCGATGATATAGCGAGAGCTGTTAATAAGGCACGCACACCAAACTACCTACCTATGTACCTACTAGGCAGCTACCTTGGCTAAGTCAACACACTGACCGCATGGCGCACTAAGCCAAAGCTGAAATTTTGACCAGTCAGAGGCTGTACGATATTTCTTAACTGTGAAATCGACCTCTCGTTAAAACTCAGGTATAATCATTATTGCTCCTCGCATTTCACCTCGGTATTAGTATCAAGTTACATAAATTACGACTGCTCACAACTTAACATCGTACCTGTAACTCAGTAACGTGGCATCAACGCCAGTAACAGGCTTTAGCAGCGTCGGCAGCCAATATCGAGGCGTTATGTAAGTACTGACAGGATATCCACGGGGCAGCGAGAGACGGTTCTCATATCGCTATCAACTCGGGGATCGATCTGGCACGGACTAGGTAGTTTGTGGGGAGGGGCTGGCCCGGGCCGTTTCTATCGAACATAATCAATGCTACCTAACAAATCCCCATGAAAATCGCCGTGACAGATTAATCGAAATAGCATCGTCGACGTATCATCTTCGAAACCGGGAGCACTTTCATCTTTGCTTCACCCCGTAGGACTTCACGGCAGTTGGTGTGACATCAATACCAACCACCGGAATAGGAACCTACGTTATTTACCTGGGGTTACACAATGTGCTTCCTTCGACCTGAGTCAACGATTAGACATGCATCAGCCAGGAGTCAACGGTCGCGGCTTGCGGCGGGTGGGGGGCGGGGATCTCGCATCTGTCGTCTGTTATCAGCAGCGTAGTATTCGTAGATTGCTACCTGAGAAAACATTGCATCGCTGAGCCAGGACCATACTGCCATAATAGCTTAATTGTGGCTCGGTTCTCACCTCTTGGGTACTTGAATCCATATGTATGTGGAGAGTGATGTGGAGAGTGATGTGGAGAGTGATGTGGAGTCTAGGCGTCTTTTGAATACAGGCTGACAGGTACTTAAAGATGAAATTAGGCGAATGGTGTCTCTGGTTCTCCTAGTTCTCTAGTAGACAAGAGTTTGACAGCCATTTCGGATCGCAGCCGAGAGAGGTCATTCGACTGCGATGTTGTATTCTACGTTGGTATCTGAAACCCGCCGAAAGGATTCCTCCGATGAACAGGTATCCCCTTGCTGAGATTCGCAAAATGCACAGGCGTTACCAATCGCCCAATAGGCTGCCTTCGTTTCTGCAGGGGAGCCGGGGCCGATGATGCCAAGTCTCACGGGGGAGCTGGGGTGGTGAGCCTTATTCCATTTTGGGAGCGCAATGACAAGGGGCTATGCTAGGGTAACCTATTCTTGACGGGATCATCGACTCCAATCCCGCATACTACACTAAACGTCCATAGATAGTAGGTACCTACGTAGTAGAAATGAATCCTTCATATAACCCTGTTCGTGTCCTTTGCCTAGGAACTTGCTTGCTTTCTCTCTCTTCTCTCTCTCCGTCTCAAATGTCGCTGAGCTACAGCGTGGCGAAGCCCCAAAGTTCGCCGATGTGAGGTTTTACTAAAATTCCACGATGTCTAACAGATACCATGATCACGATCAGCCAGGTTTAGAGGTGGCGCCAGAATCGGAATTGCCACATGTTGTAGAGGGGCCGACCATCGTAGAGAAACCATACGATGGCACGAATCAGTATGGATACGAGCAGCAGCAGCAAGCCCAGCAGGGCGCATTCCACCAGAACAATGCCTATCCGAACGGCGCCTACCCGAACGGCGTCTATCCACCATCTGGGTATCCTCCAACCGGCCAACCTGCAGTAGATGCTCAGGGCCAGCCGTACTGGAGAGCTTCGCAGGATGGCACGTACGTCACCGACAGGATCCCGCCAAGCAGCATACCGCCTAGCGGTACAATACTAGGATTACGAAAGAAGATCTTCTGGCTGATATTCGGACCGCTCATCGCTTTGCTTGTCATCGGTCTAGCGGTCGGATTGGGCGTCGGGTTAGGAACTTCGCACGACAGCTCCAGTTCGAGCTCCGGCGCAACATCTGGGTAAGCGACAGATACCTAGCTAGCGAACACTCTACGGGATCGCATAATTTGGTCAGGAATCGCTAACTCGTAAACAGCGCAACCCCTACCACGACCTCCTCTTCCCCGACGTCGAGCGGGACAGCAGCGCCGACGCCGATCGCGTGTCCGCAGGCCAACGGCACGAGGTACGAAGCCGCCGGCAACGACCCGTTCCTGGTGCTCTGCAACGTGGACTACAACGGCAACGCGGGCGCGGGGACGACGGACATCGGCAACGAGGAGACGAGCACGGTGGAGGACTGCATCGACGTGTGCGCGGGCAATTCGAGTTGCGCGGGTGCGGGCTGGGGCAATTACGAAGGACACAACGTCTGCTGGATGAAGGGGTCGCTGGGGTCGTCGCAGGACGCTCCCAACTGGTTTTTCGTCATCAGGGAATAGGATAGGGTAGGGTACTTGGGGCACGGAAGTTTGGGTGATTTGCTGGATGGGATAGGATGGGATAGGATGGGATAGGATGGGATAAGATGGGATTTATAGCTTCGTTTCGTGGCGGGCGTTTTAAAAAAAGGATACGTGTACAAATGGAGGTGGGATTGGACTTCGATTCGCATCGATGTATCGTTACCATTTTCGGACATTCTTAATTATATCTTTTTGAACATGAATATTCGTGGATGGAGAAATGACGAAGAATAGTGACCCCTGACACCCTGTTTCGAGGAGGAATTCAAACATTCCCCTAGCTGAACCTTGTCCGCATATCCCCTGCAATGGTTCAGTAATCAATCACCCAAATCAAGGAATAATGAACCTTCGTGGCAAGGAGAAGGAGCAGACTTAATACGAACAAGCGATGCGAATAGGTCAAAGTTCATCAAGTGCTTTTTATTACGAACACCTCTTTTCCTTATATACAATAGGCTCAATGTCCATAGATGTTACCTATCTGGCTTGATTTACTTGACCTAAATAGTTCTCAAATCCAATAGACCATCGTTAGTCCTCCATCCACCTATGACATCTGTCATATAAATATCCTGAATACGTCCACGATAAGAGAGAAAGGGTTCATGTACGCATGGGCACCTGCGCTGTGGGGTACTGAGCTAGGCTCGTTACTGTCACTGCGCAATACGAGTTAGCGAGGTCTTGAGTATACCAATATCTAACACTACCAGGGACTATAGAAAAAGTAAAAGGGGGAAAAGGAAGGTGAAAATGGGTGAGAAATAGAGTGTGAATGTATCACTAACCTGCTACAGCTCCAGCTCGTCGCTTCATCTACATTGCCAACGCCATCCCACCGCGCGGTAAGCGGATACGTGCAGATGGGCCGTTGGCGTAGCACCCCCGACGACGGGATCGTCGAGTTATTCCACGTCGTGGCGATGACCTGGTCCACGGGCACGCCGTTCTCGACCCAGTCGATGAGCGCGAGTAGGATGTCGTGCTTGGCATCCGCGAACCCGGGCACACTGTACGTGTCGTTGCCTAGGGTGGCGGCCTGGCTGGCGCCGCCGAACGCCCACGGCGCGTTCACCGAAGTCATCCCGCAGTGATGCATCCCGGGGATCTCGAGGCGTCGGAAGAAGTCTCTTGCTGCCGTCACGTTGCCCTGGCTCGTCGCGTCCACCGCTCGGTTATAGTACAGTGTGCCCGCCGTCGCCGGCACCAGCCCGTCCGCTGCGCCGTGGTACAGTATCATCTTGCCTCCCTGGTCGCGGAACTTGGCCAAGTTGTAGTCGTCGGCCGTCGAGTTGCCCGGGTCGAACTGCTCGGCTAGCTGCAGGATCGTGTCGTTGTACTGGGTCGCTAGGAACAGCGGGTCGTCCAGCACCATGTATCGCACGTAGCCTACGCCGTACGGGCTCGACTCCGAGTAGTTGAGCACCGTGTACAGCTGGTTCTCCGCACCCGGCAGGAATCCGGGCATCACCTGCTCGCCCGTGGTGTCGACAACGTACCCGTTGTACACATTTTGAAGCGTGCCGATCTGATCGTCGTTGAGGCAGTTAGACGAGGCAGCGAAGTCAGACACAGCGGTGCTGCCGTTGCTGCACCGCAGGCTGTCCCAGTTAATGTTACATAGTTCCGGTGAGCTAACGATGCCGTCGGTCACCCCATCGGCACCGTCGCATTGACGGATGACCTCGTCGGCGATAAGAGGTAGTGTCTGCCACTCAATATGCTTAGGGTCTTCGGCGGGCCAGTTATAGCTGGCGATCTTGCAGACCCACGTATTCAGGTGCGTAGTATACCATGCCGGGGCACCGACCAACACTCCGTCAAAGCTACCGGGGGAGATCTGTACCTCCTTCAGCCCTTGACGCCCGCCCGTCGAGCACCCGCTGTAGTACGAGTGGCCGATGGGCTTCGCGTAGTAGGACGTGACCAGCGTTTTACCTAGCACGACAGAACCGTGCAGTGACCGCCAGCCCCAATCTATCTTCATCTCCGGATGGTTGAGCGCCCAGCTTACATCGCCCGTCGTCGAATTGTGGCCTGTATCCGTCGAGATGACGGCGAAGCCGTGTCGCACACCCGCGCCCATATCCAGCCAATTGATGCCACCTCCAAACCCTCCATTGCCCACGGCAAGAAACCGGCCATTCCACTCAGCGGGCAGGAAAATACCGAACCTGTACACCGAGACAAGAGAAGATGCGACGGCGATGATGACTGCGCATAGCTCTGGCAAGTTGGTCGGCGGGATCGGGTACATCAAGTCGAACCCAGGCTCGCCGAACGAACTTCCGGCGCTGACGTACTCGACCCTTTCCACCTTGGCCGTCGCCGGGAGCAGACTAGCGAAGGTAGCAGCATCACAGCTAACCTGCCTAGGACTGTTATTGTTGTTGTTGCTGCTGGCCGACGCCGAAGCAGTAGCAACAGTAGCAGCCACCAAATTGACCGAGAATTGGAGAAAGCCTGAGCACCTCATGGCGAATATGTTACTCCTCCGCACCGATTTGCAACAGGGACTGCTCTTTTAGCGAGCGAGCGCGTCGTTTAAACTGCGCTATTCAGGCTGAAGGTGGGATGATAATATATGCTACCGAAGATCCGTACACGTATATATATAATCATACTCTAACGTACAGAAACAAGACTGGTCGAGCTCGCGGGTTTTCCTTGGCATGATGGAGATGGTGGCGCCGCCATGTAGGTGGCTGGGAGTGGTAGACCGTGTGTGTACCTAGATGCACACATACACGGCACACAACTCACACATGATCTAGCATCCCTGTGGAACCATAGCGTCGGTGCTGCAAACAAAGATCTACATGTAGCTACATAAAGATGTCTTCTTTTTATCTGGGGTAAAGATGGAGAGAACCCAGCTCTAACATACTATACCAACGAGCCGAGCGGTGAAGCTAATCAAGGGCTAGATGATTCTTTGGAGAGGCCATGCGACCCTACTCGAAGCTTTCTTTGACCCTGTGCGGGGTTATGCTACCCGCGGGAAGTCACCTAGCTTTGCATTCCATCCCCGGCTGGAATGTCATTATTAAATGACCTTACTACCAAGGTAGATTAACTAAGCCCGAGGTACTAACTCGGGTGTTTCCGAATGCAGGTCCCAGCTGTGCTGCCTGTCGTCGTCAGTATGTCTGACATGGCGGAGACTCTGCTCGGGGACTGGGGAAACCCGGGCATTACCCAGGTAACCCAGCCAGCCAGAGACAGCCATCTGAAAACATGTCGGCCAACTAAACTTAGGTAGGCAGGTAGCGACCTACGTAGGTAGGTAGGTAATTATAACGAAATGTGTTTCAACATACCACCACAACCCTCGACGATGACTTCATTTCATGGTCAGCGCAGTAAGTCTATCTTATATGTTTTCTAGGCGAGGCTTTAAATATCTTCTAGGGTAGTTCTACTGTAGATAGGTAGCTATAGGGTGCCTTCTCACAACGATCTAGACCCCCCTTTTTTCGGAGGGCCTCTTAGCCACCTAGTAAGTGTAATTTTACCGCCGATTTAGTGGTTCGATTTCGGGTCCGAACAGTTACGCTCTTACTCAAATCCACCCGAAGATATCAAGATGCATCGACGATGCATCTGTAAGGGCTCGCTCATCTGTTCACTTTCATTCATTAAGCCTAAGGGTTAAACACTCTTACAAATATTCAACTCCTTAGTAGGAAGATATCACTTGCTGCTAGATACATGTGCCGTGTACATGTCTAAATTGAAGGAACTGCATAATACACTCTCAAGTAAATATATCATTTCAGATTCGCTCAATAGTAGGTACCTAATAATAACTAGAGAAGAATAATTCTCTTACTGAGCCTACGCAAATGTGTGCAAATATTAAATTCAAACTATATCAGACCATCATCCCGCGAGTGCTCCCTCACAGCTTATACAATCTAGGGGTAATTCCATCGGCCGCCGCACTCATAAGAGCCTTGTTCTTCCGACCATAGAAGAACCTGAGCGCGAGGGCGCCGATAGCCACGACGAAGAGCATCGCGCAGTTGACGCCGTGGCCGGTGGGGTAGCCCCTCTCGGCTTCGTCGGCCTTGTAGATCCACACGCCCGGGATCTGTCCGAGGCCTGCGCCGATGCTGACGTTGAGGGCCACGGCCAGCCCGATGGACGCCGTGCTCCACATGTTCGAGGTAAGCCATCCTAGCATGGGCGGGATGCACGCGAAACCCCCTGCGGTCCCGACGATGAGGCAGCCGTATCGACCGCTGTAGTCGTCGGGCGGGAGCACGGCGGACGCCAGGAAACCTGCTGCGCCCACTACAGCGGCACCTGCGCAGTGATAACCGCGGGCGTTGAAATGATCGGCTGACCACGACACGAGAATTTGGACAACTGCTTCTTATTAGTTCCGAGTGCTCGGGATTGTAGATCTGAGTAGGATAGGTTACCATAAGCAACGGCCCACGGGGGCACTGTAAATAGCTGCGCTTCTAGGTCATGATAACCTAGACCGGCGACGATGGAAGGTGAGAACAGCGAGAGCGAACTAAACGGCAGCGAGACGGCGAAATAGATGGCATAGTGGCCGTACAACCGCCAATCCGTCAGCGTGGCCTTGGCATCGTCCCAAGTCATGGAAGCAGCCGAGCCTTTAGCGCCTTCGAGATACAGGCGCTGCGCCGCCAAGTCCTTCTCGCCTTCCGAGAGCCATTTAGCCCTCTCGGGGTAGTCTGGCAGGAAGAACCATACGAGAATGGCTGACAGGCACGAAGGAATGCCCTCGAGCATAAACAACCATCGCCAAGCCGAAAGGCCGTGGGTCTGGTTCATATGGCCGACTCCGTACGCGATTGCTCCGCCGAAGGCGCCGGCCAGCGTCGCGCTCGCGAGAATGAAGGCTACTCGTACGCTACGTTCGTCGGTTTTGTACTAACGCAAAGCCCTGGTTAGAATGGGTATGCAGTGGAGACGACTAAAAATGCTCTTGACATCCTCGCTAACACTAGCTTGACAACTAGCCAGGGGAAGGAGGTCTTATCCATGTTCCCATTTCTCGCTTAATTCGACGACATCAGGGTAGCAGTTCAAATAAATCCGTACTCACCCAGAACGTCAGGTAATACACCAACCCTGGGAAAAGACCAGCTTCGGCTGCTCCTAGCAGGAACCGGACACCCACAAGCTGGGGATAATTCTTGACGCCTCCCAGTCCAATGGTGATAGCGCCCCAAGAGAACATGAGGAAAGCAAGCCATCTGGACGGCCTCAGTTTCTTCAGTAGAATATTCGACGGGACTTCGAATAAGAAGTAACCACTGGTGTTTTGAAACAAGTTACGTTAGCATTTGAAGCCTAACTCCAGTAAGATCGGCATGTTTTCCATTTTTTTTTTTTTTTACGCCTGTGCAGATATACTGGGTAAGAACATGGTAAGATGACATGACTTACATCAAAAATATCATGAGCGCAATGTTGAACTGCAGGTTAGAAGCACCCGTCTCGGTCTGCATGTCATTGTGCGTCGACGAGTTGAGGACCTTGGCGTTGCCAATGTTGGAGCGGTCCAAGTAGCAGAGAAAATAGATGCCCGCAGCTAGGGGCACGATGCGCTTGTCTTGCCTCCATACCAGCTTTCGCTCTAGCGCAGAGGAAGCGAGAATCGTACTAGTTACCGCCTAGCAGTAATTGTGAGAATCTGCGTAGCAATTTTTCCTTGGGGGTTCTACTGTCTGCGACTTACATTGTGTTTCCCCTCGAGTTCCTCCGCCATAGGGCCGCCGTTCTTCTCCACGTCGCTAGCAAAGTTGTCGGTCGCCATTGGGAATACTCGGTCTCCTGCGGGGCAAGATTCCTGATTGAAGCGTGCGGAGCGGGGATGCAATCCTAATAAAGAAGGATTGGTGAGGCCTTCAACTCATTACCCTATGTAAAGGACGAGGGGAATGCGGGTACCCCAGCAAGCACTAAATCTGGGGAACAAAGGACGGCGTAAGGGGGTAAGGCTAAACGCGGGGGAAGCTCGCCATCGTGACCAAAGAGTTAAAGAAGCAATGGTCTATTAGTCGGCTCACCGCTGTCGAGTCTGTAATGTATGGGACCGAGGACTGGTCCCGTGGACTGCAGACACCTTTGTGTTACACGCCCAACACTTGTCGAATCAAATTCCACAGAGGCGGCGTCCAATTGCTGGTGAGATCTTGTGAATATCTCCGAACGATCACCAAATCCGGTAGGGTGTGAGCCGGAGGTATCACATCCCGCGCCACCATATTGCATAAGAACCTCAGGTTGCGGGGAAGACCACGAAGCTTTTTTGGGTGTTTGCTGACCATCCTCGGGTTTTGTCGTCGCCTGGGAACCAGTCACAGCGTTCCAGTCGATATTAAATCAACAAGAACAAGCAAAAATGATAGGGTCTAGACCCGGCAGTCGTGATCTCTTGATAAGGCAGAACAACTGCTACATAAGACGACATGACGTTTCGAGAGCGATTGAAATCTGAGTCGGGCTTGACTCGGCTGAAACTACCTAGTCCTTGATGCCGTGACGCCTAAAGCCGGAACTTAGGTATCAAGCTCATTCGGTACCTTTGGTTATTACAGCGAGCGCATACCTACTTCCGGCGCTAAATCATGTTGCGACTAGCTCTCGAGATATCTGGCCCTAGATGGGCGAAGGTGACAGTTCATGCTTCTCGTATGAGATGTTTCGCTAGGCCTGGCGGGAGGCAAACTTGATCAATAAGCTAGAGGCCACTATGTGTTATTAGTAGACGCCACGCTGCACTCGTAGTTGCTGCAAGCGCCCGCGCCTCTTTTCGCACTGCCTACATGTAGCTCGCCGTTGGGTTAATTTCGAGAGCTACATGTAATCATGATACGCCTTCTCCCTGATTATGCCACATAGCCATGTGGAAAGATTTGGAAGTAAGAAGATGATAAATAAGAAATAATAGGAATTACAAGGAATGCGTACCTACATACTAACCTACATGCCTACCTACCTAGGTATATGAGGTTTATGAATACATATGGTAACTTTCTAAGGTAAGGTAAACAGATTGTGAACTCGAGCCAGTAATGGTCTGAGAGGCAAATACTCAGCAACCTCGGTACGGGAAACCCGTGATTTCTAGAGAATGTGGTGATGGCGCAAGCAGATGGGTCGTACGTATGTAGGTTAAGAATAACTTTTCACGGTCGCAAACAACCACAGAACTCGATATGCTGATGAAAGACCACCAACACGAGATTATAGTGTCTTGGGACCTCTAAAAATAAAGGTGGTATCGGCCAGTCTTGGGGGTTTCATTGGCCCTCTTAGCTTCTGGGTTAGTGCCACGTGCTGCAGCCCTACGGGAACTAAGAGCTAAGACTCGGTACCGTAACCGCTCTCCGCTTAGGCACCTACAGGGGGGATATACCTCGTAATACAGGGACCTGCCTACTAACATAGTACAGTGAACTTATGTACGTGTACCCAATCGTACAAACAAATTTACGTAATTTCTTCGAATTGTAGCAAACAAGCCACTGCAATCATGGATTGATTGGATATATTTGATGGTGATGAAAGCTGCAACTAAAGCAGAAGAGCCGAGTTCCAAGGTCTGTTATATGTTTGTTATCTTTTTCCATTAGGTACCTAGTCTGTTGGACCGAGTAGTAAGAAGTTAGAAGGATGCGAGGGATGACCTCACCTCAGCTACGAAAGCAACAGTTAATCCCCGTCGTGGAATTTCGACCATTCACGAAGTACAGGACCACCGCTCCGGGACGCAGCAATGGAACACGAAGTTTGGGTAACCTGGGTAAGGGTGCTTGGCAAATCCTGGAATAGTCATGGGAATCGGTATTGCAATGAGATGCGTGCAAAGTGTGTTGTAATGTGGCACGACTTCATTCCACCTCCCAACTCCCATCAGAACTTTACCGAAAGTCCTAAAGTTCTGACTGGTAAGCCAACAAATACGATTCTGCGTGATGAGCCGTGTAAGCACCGCCACGAGAGAGTAAGACTGGTTAGAGAGCAGATAGCAACTTCCAGAATATTAAGTTTACCAACAACTGGATATCGTACCGTAGTGAAGGCATATATAATAGAGTCATCTCATCATCACCTTGGTTGAACGAAACAAGATAAGTCTCACGGTATTAACATCAACGTCACCTCACACTATCACCAAGAACAACAAGCAAGCAAGCAAGCAACATATACAAATACAGACACAACGAGTTAAAAACCAACCACATACTCAAACAATCTCACACCTATCACAGCAACAATGAAGACCATCGCCGCCCTCTCCTCTCTCCTGCTGCTAGGAGCCACCTCCGTCTCCGCGGCGCCCCTTACCGAGAGGCAAGCGCAAGCGCCGACGGCCATGAACATCACCGAGTTTAGCGCCAACACGCAGCCACACGGCGACGGTGCCTAGTAAGCGTCCCCCTTCCCCTTACTCCCCATCCCACGCATGCGCATAGGCACTAACCCTACCCGTTAGCATGTCCTTCCACATCGCCATCCCCAACACCGCCACGTCCACGACCTGCGGGTACTCGGACCAGACCTCGGTCTCGAGCCTGCCGTCGGTGCCGCTGCAGCCGTGCGACGACGCGGCCGTCGAGTGGGAGTTCCGCCAGGACCCGTCGATGCCGGGCACCTCGGGGCAGTACCGCGTCGTCGTGACGTACGCCTACGACGGCGCCAAGCGCGTCGCCGGCTACCACGAGTGGCCCGCCACCGACTTCCCCCTCGAGAGCTTCGGGTCCACCTCCGAGACCTTCTACCGCGGCCAGCCCGACTTCGTCATCTCCAACCTGTCTTGATTCGGAAAACGGTAGACTGGAACGCGTCAGATCAAATCAAGTCATGCCCGCTACCTATGTTAGATGCTACTAGAGAAAATAGATCTTTGCTTGCTCAGAGCGAATCGGGGGGTTAGGGGAAAACGTTAGAGTCATATTTGTAATTCCTAGATCAACTGGGACATGTTTAATAGTTGCATATACAATATTCATCCCATCCTCTTTCTGCTATCTTTAACCTTGAGACGTCGAGGTTGACTTCCAACCCATCATCTACCATACATGTAGCGCCGTAGTGTACATTAGTGATTTCGATATGATCCAATAACCCCCTTTTTGTTCCAACATGAATTTAGCCATGGCATGCATAATGCCCGAGCTAAGAGCAACAGACCAGTACTAATAGTCCATACCTAACCCACTTAACAATAACATCAAATGTCATAGACGAGCAACACACTTATCCAACACACTTATCTTCCACCGCATATCTTACGCCCCCTATTTTAGATCACCCGGCGCCAAAGTAACATGTACCATGGCATCGACATAGAGTCTGTTCCTAACAGTGCATTCTACGCCCGCTCGGATGGTAATCATGCCGTTGCTGCCGATCGAGAACTCCTGTCCCTGCATATTTACCTGTAGCTTTCCGGTCGCAACCGAACACAGTCGGAGCCACTTTTTGCTTGTCTCCCAAGTATACGTCGTGCCGGGTTTTATAGTGAGGACCTGGAACGAGATGTCGCGGCTGATTCGCACCGCCTGGTTTTGCGAAAGGTACGCATTCGAGAACGCGAAATCTGCATCGTCATTAGTTAGCGACACGAACATCGTGTGGGATTCGGAGGCACGTACTCTCGATCGTATCGCCCTGTTCGTTACAAATGCGACCAGGTGCGATTTCCCACGTCTCCATCTCCAACATTTGCGCTGGGTTAAAGGTGCTTTCGTATCCGTTAGGAAGCAAACCAACTCCGTTGAGGCTATGGTTTAGAAGATCCCCGGCATCGAGATCAGTCGCTAGATTTGGGCTAGGGTCACGTTGAACAATTTCCCTGCCATCATTTGGGGCACTCTCAGGTCGTGTAGGAGAGGCAGACCGTGAAGGACCGCTGACGGGCAGAGATACTGTGACTGACTCCCTTAGCTCGCTCCCCGTACACCGCGTCTCTGACTGCTTCTCAATTTCGACTGGTTGGGGGGTATCCGGTTGAACCGTCGATGGTGTTCCCTGAGAAGACAATTGGCCTGTAAGTTCTGGATAGGTCTTCAACGACCATGGCTTTAGATTGCAGTATGTCTGGTTGCATTTATAAAAACAATTGGCACAAGCCAATATCGACTGACGTACGCCCAATGGAGCGGTGATAGGTATGAGAATGCAGCCTTGGAACGGACCTTTCCCCTTTTGGCATTTATCACAAGGGACATTTGCTGGCTGGCCAGCGGCTTGGATAATCATCGCAGAGATATCTTGATCTCTTGCCTCGCTGTAAGGATATTGCGCGAGAGGATTGAGCTGAACATCTCGTACTTTAGACAGATGTTTCAAGAGCTCCGGTACATCTACAAAAGACTAGGTTAGTTTTTTTATAGATAAAGTACATTCGATATTTGAACAGTATATGCGTTAGTTAAAAACATAGATAAAGTCAGGAATAAGGAGCAGAGATGATGTAGCAGCAGTGTTATGTAAGTAAATAGGGACATAGGTTACTTACGGCCACGACGTGGTATTGGGGAAAGCGGCGTGCGCACTAGTTTACTCTGGACATACTTCCAGAGCGCCATGCCGTCCTCTCCTATGTACGTTTCCGGTGTGGATGAGCTTGACACAGATACCGACGCGATTGGTTTTTGAACGGCGCTCGACTTAAGCTCATCGAGTCCTTCATGAGATGGAGAAGAAGCGGAAAGCCTCGAAGCCTTGTAAATATAATTCCATGGGAGTGAAGGCTCAACCATGGGTGGTTCTTTGCTGTCTAGTGGCTTCTTGGTTACCACGTGGGCAGGCATTCTGACTCCAACCCCCTCCATCTTCTCGACAACAGAAAAAGTACCGTCTTCATTATCATTGAGCAAAGTGGCCCGGTGTCCTCGATTAAAGTGGCCACCGAGGCCCGTCAGCTTGGAGAATAAGGAGCGGCATGAACGGACTGGGCATATCCACGGGAACTTGGGATCATCGTGGAATTTGTATCCCTGGGGTATTAAGGCGCCTCCCGTCAGCGTCTCCTCTCCCGATGGGTCTGCTATAGTCAGTTGACATTTATTCACCTAAGGTACAGAAAGTAAAGAGACAGCTCACAAGTGTATGTGGAATAGTTCCACTCTGTCGCCGCTGCCGTAGGGTTGACAGTGCCCTCCTGACTATCCTCGTTGCCTCTGAGCTTATCTACATTGACGAAAATGCTACCTCCTGTTTCATCATTACCTTCATCTGTTTTAGGATCACCAACTATCGCGTGGTATCTGTCATCGTCACTTTCGTAGGCTAATTGAGGAGAAAGCTGAATATGTGCATTCCATATAGTATCCTCATTCTGCCATGCCAAATTATCTTTAGGGCATAATGGCTGAGATGCTGTGCTCGTAATCTGATTACTAGCAACCTGTAAGGAATCAGCGGCAACTTTTGAAAGCAAACTCTCCGAGTCCTTTGACGTGCCACGTTGTCGGTTAGCAGACGTCAAGTTACTCTTATAGGTGCTATAGAGGCTCTTCCCCAAGGTAGCGGCGGACGGTGTCAAGGTTGGGTTGGCAGGTTCATTCTGGTACCCGTCTGCAGATTGACTATGAGCTGAAGAGGGTCTGCCTACGCGGATTGTTCGGTCCTGGTCTGAAGGAGACCCGTCTCGCTTTCTTTTAAGACTAGTTGTACTAGTGCCCGAGGCCACCTGGCTTTGCAGAGACGACGCGGTCTTTGGCGATTCTGGCACTGGAGGTTTTGGACTACTTGTAGCTAAGGGAGTAAGTCTTTCTGGACGGGCTGTTCTCTTGGCAGTGAATGTCCGTTTAGCTGTAAATACGTGGTTTTGATTCTTGGGAGTAAGTTTGTTCGGGGGCACCAAGTCTGATGTTACAAGTCTATCCGCAATATCTGGTGACGTTGCAGTAGCAGAACTACCACCCGGGGTCGACATAGCATTTGACGACTTTGCGGAAGTGCTGGTTGGCTTGAGACTCTGGTCTGTAGGATTACGACTAGATGCTGATGGTACCTCTTTGGCTGACAATTCATTTATGTCATCCATTAGTTTAAAACGAAGACGAGATGAAATCTGACCGGATGTTAGCGCCCGACGCACTTCGGTTGCTACCGGTGTCCCTATTAGGGCCCGGCGCAGCTTAGGAGATTCAAGAAGCTTCAGTTCAGAGGCTGGAGGAATTGGCCCAGAAAAAAAAGGAAGTCCGTAACTTGATCATGTCCACACCATCTATCTTCTGGGCTGGATTCATTCTGACTAATGCTAATTGGGGTGAACATCGCTAAAGCCTAAGAGGTACGAAAATTGTACAGAAATGAAAATTGAATTACCAGATTTGACCCCTCGAATTGAAGGTATATTGGCTCAAACGTATCGTTTTTTTAGAACCTCATAAGTGAGACAAACGAAAACCGTTTGTCTTAAGTTTTAAGCAAAATTGGAAATGCCGACAAATTGAACGATGCAACTGGCGTTTGTTTCATTAGGTAAGGTAGGTAGGTTACGAACTAGTTCAGTAATCAATGATCAGCCGTTCGAAGTCATTCGAAGGGCCAATCATCAACATACCGTATCTCGAATTCGAAAGAAACGCGTAGAAAAAATCAATATTGGTGGGAGGACGCGTTGAAGAAATTACATGTCGATAAAGAAAGGGTAGCTTATCACATGGGAAGCCAGGCACCACCTGCACGTTTACACGTGCGGTTAGGTGCTTGGAGCGCTGGGTAGTCCCCACTCAGGTTCTAAGATAGGACCCCGGGAGCCCTAAGAAAAAGCAAAATCCACGGAAGGTACCTGTCATTTTCTAGGTACATGGATGATATGAAGAACACGAAAGTTGAACCATTAATGTCCCTGTATGATAGGTATGCTATACAAACCTTCTCTACCACAAAAGGATATATACTGTAATATACTCTACTCTGCAGTCGGATCTTCCGGCAATGTCTTCCCAGCCGGCGGCATCAGACTCAGCGGCCGTTGCCGTTGCCGTTGCTGACCGGCGGCTTGATCCTCTGTCATCGATACCCGCTCCTCAGATCGGCTTCTCTGTTGCCGTCTGCCCGCTGCATTCGCAACTGCTAGATACAGCCATCCCGGCGCAGTTCTCTCTCGGAAAATCGAGATTCGCTTTTTCTCCGTCGGAGGTAAGCTATGTCTAGCCTGTTCGATGCCTGGACGTGTTGAAGTAGCGGGAGCCGCGGTGGCGGTAGTAGGATCGTCCCGTCCAGACTCTAAAGATTCCAGCGTCTTCTTAAGCGATGCCTGACGGTCATCACTATTATCGTTATTGCCCCTGCCACCGTCGTCCTCATCGACGTTCTTTTCCTGACCAGCATCTCGCAACTTCTGCTTGGCTCCTTCGGAAATGGCTAAGCTGAAAGGCCTTAGACCTTTGGAATTATTGTCTCGTCTTTCAAACGATCTCTGCCTCTGCCTCTCCCGCCAAGGCACTTCTCTCGCGGCGCTTTGATGCGTATGTTGTTGAAGCAATAGCGGCCGAGGGAAGGCATTCTTACCCCTCTCGCTGTCGGAAAGCCACCTTTCGATTCTTAGGCGTTTGTCATCCTCTTCATCTTCTTCCGAGTCTATACCTTCTACCGAGTAGAGCCTTCCCCACTCGGATCCCATCGGGGGCCCCCCTGGAAATTGAAATTGGCTCCACGTTGTTGAGACTCCCTCTTCAACTCTCGCCATCCTCGGACTTCTTTCGGATTGCAAGACTAGGGCTTCTGCCCAATATGGATCAATGAGCAGCTCTGAGTAATGCCTGCCCTGAAGCAGCTTTTTACTGAGCGTCATTCGGAAAGAACTTCGTATCCGTTGGGCTTGGGAAATGTCCCGAACAGGTGGCTGCTGCTGCTGCTGCTGCGACCCGGTCTCAGATATGGGATGCTCGGAAGAGGGCTGTTCCGGCTGCATGCCTTCTTCTTCATCAGCTAAACCGGCAACAAATGACTCCTTCTTTTCCGCAGGCTTCTGCCATCGGCGGCAGCGAGCTACTAGCGCAGCGATGCGCTTCTTGTTTGACGATCTATCCTCAACTGCATTCCATAATGACCACCAATCCTTCGCCCTGTCGTAACGCTTCATGTTTCTGCTCAGCATTGCCTTCCATTGTTCATCTTCTCTGCAGTAGCAAAAGTGCGCCGCGACGTTCTCGGCCCAGACAGGGAGACAAGCAGCATTATCGAAGCCCAAGATGGCAGAGACTCTGCCGTTATAAATCATGATATTGGCGCAGGACAAGTCGCCATGCGTAATGACACAAGGAGCGGATTCCGGCATGTAATCCTTTAGGACCTGTATTATGCTGTCGTCGATGTTTTTACTCTGTAGCCGGCGATAGATAGCTTCCCATGCCTCCTCATTAGTTAGAAAGGGTCCAAACCCTTCCCGGCCCGTGCCAAAGAGGCTATCGTGGTGCACTGGACCACCACCGAGACTTGAGATTCTGTCTGCCTTGAGCCGGCGCCACTGGTCCACGTGGCGTGCAACCTCTCTTGCGATCCGTTCTCTCTCGTCCCCCGAAAGATTCCACCAGATGTCATACAGTCGGTGTCCCAGAGGTCGCTCGACGATTGTGATGACCTTGCCGTTCTCCTTCCAGCCTGCTACCACATCCGGGATGGGCACCCTAGTTGATTCTCTAATACACTCCGTTGCTAGGACCAACGTGACGTCTGCCTCTTCCGGGCACTGATCCACCATCTCGGTCATAACGTATTTGTCGCCAATCGACCAGGTGTGAGTCTCCGGATCATTATAATTTAGCTTCAGACTTCCCTTGAACGGTAGAGAGTCGATTGCCTGGCAATATGGCGTCGTGCAAGCAGGACAGATATCCTGGACATCCCCAATGTCGAAGAAGTCATCGCTTATGAATGGTTGTCCGCCTAGATTCTCACGTTCCGCTAAGTTGACCTCGCGAGCTTCGGTATCATTGGATATTTGACGATCTTCCTCCACCACCAAATCTCGTCCCATGATCCAGCCTACGATTTTATTAACATCGGGAAGACTCGGCCTTAGCTTAAATAACCCGGGATTCATCGACCCCGAATTCATTGGTGCGGCGGCATCTTCAGCTACGACAGGATTCGACTCGTCCTCAGCAAGGGGAATATCGATATCTTCGAAAGCGAAAATATCGCAAAAGGAATCGCCGCATGATAAAGGGGTTTCCGCCACGTCGTCGTTATCGCTAATGAGACCCTTCGAGACTTCGCCGACGTCACGCCCCGTCTCTTCCATTGTAGACGGAGTGCTAAATATTAAGATAGTTTCGCTTGTTATTGCTAGAGTCAGAAGGCCATATGAACATCTGGCTAACTATCTCAGACAGCTAGAGAAAAAGAGGTTCGAGACATAAGAGGAGATACATGCAGGTAGGTAGGTATCTTAGGTATTAGAGGAACCGATCAACGGATAGACTGCACGCCCCCAAACGAATGTTCTCGAGAAACTTGGGTAGGTGGTAAATGGCAGAATGCATCATAATTCATTGACATTATTCTTTAAAAAAAAATTATGTTCACATTTCTTACCATTCCTCTCTTCGCTAACCGCACTCTGTTCTCCCACTCCGGCGCGTAGTGTTCGGGGTAAGCTGCCCTGGAATGCCGCCACTGCAACTCCACATGGGACAAAGAACGTGTCCGGTGCCGCAAACAGGTGAGCTCGTCGACCCGTACGAATTGAGCAGACACAACTCGGACACTGAGATTTCTAAGCGCAATTCTGATTTTCGGCATTTCCATTTGCGTTGTTCGTGGGGCCGTGTTGAAGAGAGTTGCATCACGACCCAGATTTCAAGCGGGCAACCCGAAGTCGAAATGCATCACAATCAGCCAGTTAAAAAAGCGTACATACAAGAAAATCCCGAAATAGCAGTCAAATGAAATGCGCACGCACCTTCGTTGGCATTAATCCTGCAGAGCTATCGAAAACATATTGCATATGCTCAAATCCACAGTTAGATCTCCGTAGGAATAGGTAGAATTTTTGGCATTTGGCAGGCCTATGCTCTTCTCGTAGGTTGCATTGGCAGATTGGTAGGTAATTGAAGAGGGCTTAGAAAATGATGTGATTGATGATTGGCACCTTCGATACTGCATTGGAAAAAACCCCAGGGATGAAGAACGTTTGTTTGAATTCACTACCGCCTATGTACTCATGTCGTCTCTCAAATTGGAAGAAAAGGACGCCTCGGCGCCTCTATTAGGTAAAGGACTGCTCAACTCCGTGTTTGACTTGATGGTGGTCGAGAAGTACGAAAGAAGCGAAAACCAACTCCCCCACCCCCACTGCCCCAATGATGATCCCTCCCATCGCTCGTGTAATAATAAGTGCGAACCAAAGCGTTCTGTGTAATTAGGTATGAGGCAGGACGAACGAATAGAACAACACAACACCCCGTCCCCTTCCCGGTTTAAAGCAACGCAACATGCAGAATGCTATTAAGTAAAAAGATGATGCTGATCAATGCTTTGCGGAAATCTAAAAAGGTTTCATTAGGGAGAGAAGATCGAATAGAAGGATGTGAAAGGGAGGAAGGCTCTCTCTGGGAAGATGCGCGGTAGAGTGGCGTATGGACGATGATTATTGTTAATTGACCCCGCTGAGCCGAAAAGACGAAGTGTAAGGGTAAGGTGAAAAAAAGTGATGAGTTTCGAAATGCCCCATAACCCAAGAACCGCACTGGCTGCTCCCGACTTCCGATACCCGCTCATATATCCACCCGAGCGAGAGAATAAGGTAAGATCGGTTCCATCCCATCCAGGATGTAACCCAACAGCCCTAATCTCCGGGTCTCATGCCGAGGGCTTCTCCGCGACAATCCGGTACGTCGTGGTGATCAGGCGCATGTTGTCCATCTGGACGAACGCTTGGCCGTCGAGGCACAGCCTGTCGATGAGGACCTTGAAATGCGGCGGCAGGGCGCGTAAGCGGACCAGCCCGTGGATCACGCGCCGCACCGAGCGAAAATATATGTCAACCTTGTCGATGAGCGGGGCTTGCAGACCACCTATGCTGGGGTTGTCGGATTTGGTCACAGAGAATCCAGCGTCCATGAGGGCCTTTTCGAATCCTGCCGGTGTCGGAGTGCCGACAGCGCCGATCAAGGGCTTGACACGGCGCATGAGACCCGCGTGGATCGGATCCTCCGGGTTGTAGGGTGGCAGGCTAACCCAGTCCAGCAGCGAGAATTTCGCGCCCGGCTTCAGCACGCGGTAGATCTCCTTGAAAGAAGCTGCGGGGTCCTTGCAGAGGCTGAGCGCTTGAATCTCGTAGAAAGCATCGAAAGATTCGTCGGCGAACGGCAGCGGCAGGTCGTTCTGGTCGTGCACCACGAACTCGTTGTCGAAGCCGCACAGCTCGTTCCATTCCCTGGCTTGTGCGATCTGATTCGCATCGATATTCAACCCAGTCACATGAACACCGCTGAAGCTCGTCATGTGCGCGGCGACCCGACCACGGCCACATCCAAGATCCAGTACCTTCATCCCGGGCTTCAACCCGAGATCCAGCGCGATAGACTCCTCATAGAGCAGCTGGTTGTCGAGAACCGACGCTTTCTTATCCATCAGCGGCGGGATGTACATCTTCTCCACATCACCAAGACTGCAGAGGTGGTTGAGCACCGAGTAATAGGAACGCAAGCAATCTCCGACGCGCTCCTGGTAATTAGGGCCGAAGGCCTTGACCATATCCTCCTCGTTAGCCCAGTCCAGGTTGTAGATCTCATAAGATGCCATAAAGTCGTCCACTTCCTTGGGTGTCAGGTTGTGGATGTGCTTGAAGGCTTTGAGGAACGTCTTCCACCGCTTGGGTGAGACAGAGCGGTCGACCTGCCAACGGCCATCCTGGCTGCTGCGGTGCTTTGGTAATGACGAAGTGTGAAGCGGAGAGGCGAGCTTGACCTTTTCAGTGCTGGTCTGGCTGGAACGAGAGCTATCACTGCTGTCGTTCCGACCTGGTATCGCGGTGGTCGTGATGGGAGGTTGCGATACGGTTGCAGCAGCCATGGTGCTCCCTACGACTATTTGTACTCCTAGAATTTCAAGAAAGGGATGAAGATGTTGATAGCTTAAGCTTGGAGGGTGGTGTATAAGGTATGTATGTGAATGGGGCTATGTCTATCTAGGTATGCGTTTGCGCGTACCAGGTATCTAAGGTTATGTATGAGAAGTGACGTGTGTGTGGTCTAGCAACAAGTAGGTGTTGTTAGGAGGAAAGATGGGTTGGTGATTTTCTTTCACACAGAACAGATGCGCCGTAGGCTTTTTGAAATGACTTGACTTGGGTGGTTTTTTTGCGCAGGCCCCGGTTGGCAGATCCCACTCTTAATGTTAAATGTTTTCTGTCGTATGGTTGGAAAAGGGTTTGCTCCGAACGACCCGAAGGAATGTAGGTACGTTTATCAAAATGTAGGCAAGGTAGAGAGGTAATTGTAATAATGAAAAGGCTAGGAACAGGCAAGCTAACGAGGTATTGTAAGTACCTCGACACTTTAGGACCTTAGGTAATATTGAATGTAAGGCCAACTGGATGTAAGGTTAGGAGGCAGGTAGATAATGGGTAATGGATGTATGCAGAGGTAGGCTCCGAGTGGAAGTAATCCGAAGTGAGATCCAATGTAATCCTAGGTTCAATGTTGGTACCCCGGCCGACGGGTGAGTCGGTGCCAACTTGTTGCTGCGCTGTGTTGTCACGGATTTGGTGACTATCGTGTACTATGTACGTACTTTGCAAACACGACATTGACACATACATCCATCACACATACATGCATACATGCTATTTATTACATCAAAATTACATTGCATTGTAACTACAACGTTCTCCGTCCTGCTTCCTGTTTATTGGACTGAATTTTAGGTTAAATACTCTGTGTTGCTGTTGCTTGAATTTCGAATTAATTAATTGGATTGGCTTCCGTATCTACATGTAGTTACTATGTAGTACGAAATAAAAGAAACAATGATACAAAAAAGGTACCCTCTCTTTCCGGTCCCTCCCCTCCCCTCATCCCTCTCCCACCTTCAATCTTCCACTACGTAGGTACATTTTTACCTGCTTTAACCTGCCACCTCGGCCAAGTCGGCGCTCTCGCTTTTGACATGGGCACTTATTTCCGGTTCCATTGCAGGTTATCCGTTTTCTTATTCTATGGAGCTGGTACCTAGCCTGCTAGCCTACATGGAATAGCTCAGGGCTGCAGCAGCGACAACAGCCACATGGATACACCCTTTTGCCATGTGCATCACCACCTGCATCAACAATTTTTTTTTGGTTTTCCCGATGCGCTATTTCTCAAAAGTCGGTGTTATGCCGGACTAAGTCAACTGACCGACTATTTCTTTGTTTTCTTGTTTCTCTTCTCTTTCATGTCATCTTCTCCCTTTCGTTGATTGTTTCTGGATTCTTCCTCCGTCTCGTAGTTCCGCTTCTTCCCCCTGTTTGCGCCTATCAGAACCCACCACGGCTCTGCCGGGACCGGACCCTCGGGCCTGCTCAGCTTAGAAATCCATATTTCTTTTTTCTGTCTCGTACAGTAGCCTAAGAACTATGGCGTTACCTAGCCATGTTTGTCTTCGCTAGTATTATGATCCATTATAATATTACTCATTCGGCCTGATACAGAGTTGCTGGCTTACGGGTAGCATCAGAACAATCGCAATGTCGATCGCGGAAAATCCTATGACTCTCACTTTTTTCTTGTCCTCTTGACAATGGGGCGACCGACCCCATTTCCGGGTCATCCCGGGTCGGAGGTTGTTGATCTGGAGATGGAGCACCAAGGTCGATCACCAATGCCGGCATTTCTCCAGTATTCTTGAATTCTTTCCTGAATGTTTTTTTCGCACATCAAGTCAATTAACTCAGATATATCTGAATGAATCGTAGTATCGTACATTCCCTAATGCATGATATCGTCGTATAGTTGCCAGAGTTTTCATGGTGTCTTCCCAGCTAGAAAGAGGACCGCCGACGCCAACGACGATGTCATTGGCCTTCCTTTGTTGACTGGCTTCATATCCAATCAGGAATTCAGAAACCTCTCCATCGTCCCTTTTAGGTATGCGGCTCTTTCTCGGTACTCCTATGGACGTCGAATTAAGCTTTTGGTTGCATCGCCACAGCTCTAATGAACCGGCCGCAAGGTGACGCTTCATTGGGTCTTGGCTGTGTATTACTGTATCCCAACCAGATCGGCACTCGTCACTGCAAGACGGGCGTAGGCCGCGTGGAAAACCGAAGGGGACTGCCGTGAGGCTGAGCCAACGAGACGAAAGGGGCCTCGAACCAGCTGCTAACACACCTAAAGGAGAAGGAGAGCCACGATAGATTCCATTGGGGAACATGGGGTCGAATGCGATGCCGCGCGTCATGGGGGCTTTCAGCGATGATCCTATTGGCACCTCTAGTACCGAATTTATTAGTAGCCACTGTAACTAACTGCGGCTTGCCGGCACGGCTCAAGCATATAAGTACCTATGTAGGTAGGGGTTCTTCCAACTGTTCCTCGGTAGTAGATGTTATATCTCGAAGAGTGGTTAGTTTGGTGCCGGCTAATACTATATCCCGTAGGAATGTGCTCTACTTCCCGTAGTCCTATTCCTAAAGACTACATTATCTACATATCTACCTGTCGATCCATTATAGGTAACATACGTATATATATTATGTGGGTAAGATCGCGATCGTACCTTCTTACTGATCTGGTCGTCGATCCTTCGAATTTTGGAGAAGTCATCACCATTATTCGACTCTTCACAAACCGGGGAGCATAGCCAAGAGATACGATAAAATCATTCAACGTAAGGCGACTCGAGGCCGAGTGGTCTAAGATGCTATGACTATCTAAGTGATGATCTTTTTATATTAATATTGCCTCCCTTTATTAGATCAAGGTAGACTGACCATCGATGAAACCACACCCCAAACTCACATAGGTGTTGGCCGCGGTGAAAGTCTGTAACTAGTCGTGTCGTATTGGTGTTAAGAACATTTACTGTTTTTTTAAACGACATATCGAATAGAACTCAAGCTTATCTTCCACTAGCTGAGCAAAGACTATAGACAAGCTTCAACATGTAAGCAACCATGTTCGCATAGACATCTAGTCATAGTACTACCTGTCGTCGTACGACCTGATACATATGCCAGGTAAGGTGCCTAAGCTATAGCTGACTCTTGATTACGGTCGACTTTTACCACCCGATTTCTTGAATGTCTTGAATACCAAGGCATTAGCTGTATGCCAGTATCTATATTTCAGGAGGTAGCTTTGCATTGATGTAGTACAACCCCTCAGATGGCTACTCCAAACTGCTACGGGTCCCTGAAGCTATTCACAAGTCGTGGCTGTACAATATTTCTGCTCGGTATAGGAACGCCATAGATCGTGGCATGCTACTGGTTTACCCCTATCCTGATAACTTTGCACTATCTCATAATACACCTTAATCTAGCTAAATACTAAGTTGGATAGGCTCGTAAGCTAGGTAGCTAGGTAGGTACACACCTAATTCAACACGCACAGAAAGCTACAACGCGCCTTCAATTAATCTTCATAAATAGCATTGTCATCCAACCAACAATAGCTTGCGTATGTTTAGAAGGATATTTTCTGATGGGAAATGTCTACACTCATGTCAATCATGAAATACTAACGTGCTACGTATAAGATGGATACCGAGTAAGTATACCTGTGAGAAACATCATATCCTCTTGAACGGTATCAAACAATGCACCACGAAATATAAACACCTCGTCTCCGGACAGAGTCTGTCTTACTGAGATTCCGAGAAAAGAGAGACCATGTAAAGATATCTCGGCATGTATTTATAGAAACCTCACGAGAGAAGTCCGGGGATAATCAGGAGCTAGATCCGGCACGTTCGGAAGAACCTGCAAAGCTTACGTCACGCGATCTGGGGCATCAAGATGTATGTAGGCATGTACTTATTTGTACCAAGATAACTCGGAAACATATGCATAACTTGATAGGCCGCCCACTCAAAGATTCGCGAGCGACATACCTCATACATCACACGCGCATAGAAAGCATGTAGCCACTAGCAAGCAAGGGATCAAATCGAACACATTGCACCTCGAATCGAAACACAAGCGCATCAAGTACCTAGGGAGCAGAGGAGAAACTGACTAGTCCTCCATTGAAGTAGTAGAATTTATTTACATTATTTAATCAACATTAATAACCGTGCAAGAAGGCCCGTACGGGCTTCTCGCACGCACCTAGAATAAGATTCTACGACTAAGTCATTTCCCACATGAACGTAATTCCTTCATTTCTTGCATCAGCCCTCCAATAATCCGATCGCCCCATCGTCCAATCCAGCAATGACTTAGAACAGCCCAAGGCAGAAAGCAGCAAAGGCGACGAAGGCACCGGTGGCGCCGGAGCCGACGACGGCGTGCGCACCAGCGGTGGCAATGGTCGTGGGCGCGGTCTCGGTCGAGGAAGCGACCGCGCTGGTGGGAACGCTGCTGGTGGCAGCGTACGAGGTGGTGCTGTAGACGGTCGACAGAGTGGGCACCGAAGTGACCGAGGGGACGGACTCGGTAGGAGCCGCAGTCGAGTACACGCTGGTGGCCGGAGAAGTGGCCTCAGTAGTAGCAGGGTAGGTGGTGGGG
This sequence comes from Hypoxylon fuscum, assembly GCA_022578945.1. Classification (NCBI taxonomy): domain Eukaryota; kingdom Fungi; phylum Ascomycota; class Sordariomycetes; order Xylariales; family Hypoxylaceae; genus Hypoxylon; species Hypoxylon fuscum. Next base: position 53,264 of record MU399853.1, on the reverse strand, counting down.
GCCGGCTGGCTGGGAGTCTCGACTGGGTACGTGGGCACCTCAGTGGAAGCAGAGTAAGACGCAGGCGCGCTCGGGGTCTCAACTGGGTAGGTGGTCGCCTCGGATGATGCCGGGTAGGTAGGCACCGATTGGCTGGGAACCTCAGTTGGGTAGGTGGGAACCTCGGTGGTGGCAGAGGAAGCAGGGTATGAAGGGGTCTCTGCCGGGTAGGTGGGCGTCTCCACGGGGTAGCTGGAGGAGACAGCGGTGGTAGGGTACACTGCTGAAGTCGTGGCCGGGTAAGACACGGGCGCGGACTCGGTAGTGCAGGGAACAACAATGGTGGTAGTTGATCCGACTGGGCAGTTGGTGACGGTGGGAGCGCACGAAGTGATCGTTGAGATCAAAGTCGTGTACTGGGTCAGGGTTTCCGGTCCAGTAGGGTAAGTAGGGGCAGTGGTGCTCTCAGTCGGGTAGACCGGATAAGAGACGCTCGCAGACCCAGTGGGATAGACCGGATAAGAGGCACTCGCAGACCCAGTAGGGTAGACAGGAACGGAGGCGCTTGCAGAACCCGTGGGATAGACAGGAACTGAGACGCTTGCAGAACCTGTAGGGTAGACAGGGACGGAGACGCTGGAGTTGGCGGCGTAGGTAGCAGACGTCACGGAGATGGTGGGGTAAGGAGCCGAGGTGGCGCTGTAAGACTCCGTTTCCGTCTCCGGGGGGCAGTCATCCTCATCGGAGCTAGTAGACGAAGAGCCCGGATAGGAAGAGGTGACAGCGGGGTATCCAGTCGACGTCGTCGGGGTGATAGCCGGGTAGCCAGCGCTGGAAGACGAGCTGGCAGTTGCGCTGTAAGACTCGGTCTCCTCAGGGGGGCAGTCGTCCTCCTCGGGGTATGCGGACGTTGTGGATGTGATGTAGTTGGCGTTCACAGTCGCGACCAGCAGGGCGCTGGCGCCGGCATACTTCAACAGACGAACCATCCTGACAATTTTTCTTTTCCTTCACGTACAAGCGAATGACTGAAGTTGGACCGATCCAATGATTGCGATGCCCACGAACGAGACGAGAGCGATTGACAGAGACACAATATGGTATGAGGAGAAAGGAGAGCCTAAGAAAAGGTGTGTGCTGCCGGACAGCAGCTGGCCTTTTAAAAAGAGCGCAGTGGACTTCCTGCTGGAGCCAGCCATCGTACTATTCCACATCATTCCGGCAGCCTGGTTCGCTTGCCCAGAAGTCCTCTTCGTGGGTCCTTTGTCCCTTTTCGGCCCATTGCCGTTTGTTTAGATCGTGCAGGGATTTGCAATGCGGCCCCGGCCAATGTCAATCTCGGTTGGAATTGGGACTTTGGGCTGCTCTGGAACACACACACCCAGACACCACGCACGATATGCAGGCACCGACCAGGAAGACGCTGATGAAAGAAACATGATGTAACCGCATTTGGCAAGTCGAGCTGAAAAACTAAGTATTACTGGATCCTCTGATCTACTCTGTAGAGAAAATTTTACCCGCATTTTATGGGATAGTGGTCTGCTGCTATTCGCGGAATCGCAGCTGCTCGAGCCCGCCTCGCACTATTGACACTAACACTCTTGGCCCAACTGGCTTCCCCTCTACCACGGTCAGCACGGTGAACAACGGCGAGCCACAGTTATTGCAGCATCGGCTCAGGGCCTTTGGTCACACGAGACAATTAATAGGAGAAACATTCGGTCTATGTAGTTACTCCAAGTTTCTGCAAAGGAGACGAGACCGGTGCACGAGCAATGCACAATGCAGTATATACTGCTTGGAACTACATATGCAAATTGACCTGATCTGATCCCAAGAGGGGGTGAGTGCGCTCTCGCCATCTTGATTCGGCAATCTCCTGTGTAACCCCTGGCAAACTGCATGTCTCTTTTTAGTTAATGCATCATTAGTGCCTTGCATCTCGTCATAGTTCGTATTCTGAGGCCCATACGAGGTAGAGACACGCCCGGGTTAGCATACTAGACGTGGATAGGGATACACCGAGGCTTGAAGCTGAAATTGATGAATGGCCCGGCGCCGGCTGCAAGCGGAATAATAGGTAGCGCCCCAAGTGTGGAGTGGAGCTATTATTGACTGGTGTCAGTGCAGGTGTTGATCCGTCTACCTTGGAGCCGTGGAAGCAGTAGAAGGCCACCGGATGGCTACCGTTGCGGAGCGGCGGGTACGAGCTTGGCTCTTGGCTTAACAAAGAACACGACGCCGGATACGTACTATTAGTTCTGTGGGCTAGCCAAGTTCAAAACTTGGAAGCGGAAAAAAGAAAAAGAAAAAGAGCTTTAATAAAACGGGACGTCGAGAAAGAAAAGGGGAAATAAGGTTGTCTTAAAAATCGCATATTGTCGATCAAACGAGATAGGCGAAATATATCGATCATGATTACTTTTTGAGGCTAGTTACGGCGCCCTGTCATATTCGAATCCTTTCTGCGAGCTAATAAGTCGGAGTTTGGAGTTTCGGGTTATCCGGTAGTAGTATTAGTTCTGCACGAAGAACACCTATTAATTAATCAATTCGGATAGGGGATCACGACTGTAAAACGATCTATGTAGTATACAACAAGTGATGAACATTGCGTCACCCCAAGTTTTCTCATGCATGACGGAGCAAACTGCATTTATTTCAATTTAATGCGCATAGGTAGAGGGATCTAGACGAATGATGAACAAGAATCCAATGGGATCTTCCTAATCAAACCAGATTATATATCACGATAAAATGGCACGGAGTTTGGCAATGTCACGATGGGTGGTCTTGCAACAGCCGCCGACCACGATTGATCTCCAGCAATGCTGACGCCGTGCGTACGTGACGACGTCAGCTAGCTGGCGTTCCCATGGGGTCTGGATACACACTCAGCCTGCTTTCTTGAGAACACTAATCATATTTTGAAAGTCACTTACCATGGGGGCTTGCTGGCCAGGTGGTGAACGCCAAGTCTTCGTAGTTGTATCATAGACTTCGCCGTTGGTCCCGTCGGGGTAGAGAACCAGACTAGGGTGCGTTTTTAATCGACCGGCACTTGCCAGTCTGGAAATAGCCTGTCCATACATTCTCACCAACTCAGGGAGTTTTGCTATCTTTGTGCAGTTGATTCCGATCCCCCATGGAACAAAGTCTGAAAAAGCAGGATCCAGGAGTGCGTCGACCACTTCGTCAACGAGACTGCCGTCGGGGAGGGCATAATCATCGCCGGGGAAGACGCATGATATCCAGAACGGAATCTCCTCATGACAAGTAGAGGATACGCCCGAGTCAGACGTTGGGCCACAAGTGAAGAGGTTGCGAATGGCCTTGATTTCGTCTAGTCTTGGGACAGTTTCGAATGCAATGAAGTCGATCCGGGATCTGAGACGGTCGATCTGGTCGAATAGGTAGAGACGGTCTCGATGCCAGTCGTGCAACTGATCTTGCGAGCTGTGTTCTGCATCATACTTTCCACTGTATTCCTGACTAGGAATCATGCAAGCGCCATATGGCCCAAGGCTCAAAGCAATACGAGTCTTCGATGTTTTGACCTCCTCAGCAATGGACACGGCAAGATCAAGAAAAGGTAAAATTTCAGAGCGGCTGATGCCTCTCGAGTGACTTGAGGTCTTGGTTCGCGCGAAAGCCTCTACTGACACCTGATAAGTTGCCGTGAGCAAGACATCGACAGGGACGTTGCTAAAATCCCTTTGGCATGCGCGAAGGGTCTCCGGGTCATCAACGAGAGGCTGAGAGGACCATAGAGGAGTGTTTTGATCGAATTTTAGGCCGTATTTGTCTTCGAGAGATGTGCCTAATCCCCCATCAAGAAGCAGGACAGGAGTTAGGTCGTCCCCGCTCATCTAGTCGAGTTGATTGATACCAACGGCTCAACCACGTGATGACCGGTAAAGTAACGGTGAACGTGTGGCGTCAGATACTCTAGGTGAGTACTAACATGTCAAGTAAGACACTAAAAAGGGAGATAGTCCCGTGTCCGGCGGTGTCAGCAGGTGACGATAGGCTACTTTACAAATGAATTTCTCAGTCCCCTAGGCGATTTCAACAATAGGGCTGACAGAGCTGACAGATGAATCGGACATAACCAGTAAACTCGCCAGGTTGGAGCCAGAAATTACATATTTGAACAGACAGACAGACTGCAATTGTTAATGCATGTATGTAATAATAATAATGAAGAATTTTTTTGTTTTGTTTACGGCGTTGATTACCTATCTGGGCTAGGTTTAGTCTGAAATGCGAAGATCGATTAAGATACGGTCCGGAGTCCGGATCTTGGTGGATTGAGATGTACCTATGTTGGGTGGAGGAAGCATGACAGCGGAAAACTTCCATCCAAATCCATGCATCAGGCCACGAGCTTTCGGAGCTGGATGAATGGAATATCCGCCATTAAATGCACATCATCAAGGTTGCGTTAATTTGATTGGCGCAATCCTTCCGCTAAGCTTTGACTAGCCGTAAATTGTGACGTCTCATTCAGCTTTCACAGCCACAATGACTCTAGCTCGGTACAAGGGTACATGGGTATACTATGTAGTCAGATGGCTTCCAACGATGGTTAGGGTAGAGCCCAACCGGCAAAGCGGCATTACAGGCATTGCATCAATTCTTGCAGTGCAGTAGGGACAAAGGCAACGCTGTCGCGTTTTATTCTGCGCAAATGAAAACAATTTTCCACTTTCATACCATTTCATACCATTTTCTCTGCTCACCCATCAATTGAGTCTGGTAGCGTTGACATAATTGTTTGCGCCGTCAAAGCGCCTATTCATTGGCATTAATTTATTAACCTGCCAAGCCTGTCGGCAAGGTGAGGCGGAACAGCTAAGAACGCCTGTTTCTTTTGTTTACCTATTATTATCTCTTGTCCTTTGTCATTCGAGTCCGTCCTTACTACCCTTACTACACCGTGTGTGGAACCGAGAGCCCACCCATCAGCCAAGTGCCCAAACCACCGCCTTGGCATCCATCATCGCCGTCCCTCACCTTTCGGAATTCCGAACCACACAAGGATTCTGCTTGCTTTGCTTGCCTGCTAGCTACGAGCAGGACGGTCTCGTCCCGTCCGCCTAGCCTCGCCCCGTATTTCGGATGTAGCAGTACGACCCGATTGTGACATATCATTCAACAGGTTGATATTTTACGTTCGTTCATGTCTACTCACGCTGAAGAAACGGCCGATTCAGGGCCTTCAGGGGTTCATAGCCAAGAACACCCGTCGCATGGAGGGGCCACAAATGCTGAGGTGAACAACGAGAAAAACGTCCAACAGGTCTCGGACGATCACCCACCTCCCGTAGATGGGGCGCATCCGCGCATTGATAGCTCTACTGAGAAGCAAGAAGACCCGCTTCATCGTCGCAGCACCCTTAAGGATAGGTTCAAAGAGCAGAAGGAGAAGTTAAAGAATACAGCAAAACCTCCTGGTGGCTTTGACGCGACGCCAATACCCGATGCCCCCCCGGGGTTCACGGTGAAATTTACATTTCATCGAGCCGAGAACCTCCCTGCTGGCGACATCAGTACAGGATCTTCGGATCCCTTTATTACCGCCACACTAACAACCTCACTGCCTAAGCGGCACAAGGAAGACCCCGATCTTTTCTACCGAACGCGCACACTCAGGAGGACTCTTGAACCCCAATGGGAGCAAGAGTGGATTGTGGCCAATGTCCCGTCGTCGGGGTTCAAGCTCAAGTGTCGCTTATACGACGAGGATTGGCCTGATCATGACGATAAATTAGGATCCGTCACCATACTTGTGCATCGAGTCAATGAGAACTGGGAGGGATTCGAGCCTCCGTCAGGCAAAGAGTTCGAGGTCAAGAAGCGCAGTGGTAGCAAGCGTGCTTACTTGCTCAAGGCATGCGCGACTGCTTTTAGTAAGGATGTATCAATGACTCCAAGACTTTATATAAGTGCCGTTGTTCTAGGCAAATCAGATCCGCCCTATGGCCATATGTACACTGTTGGCCCGACCTATTATTTCAAGCACTTCTCTCCTATGATTGGCCGAATGACCGGCATAAAGGTCAACAGGGATGAAGCTGATGATTCCAACGATGTGTCGGCATCAGCCTCTCAAAGCAATGGAAAGCAGCCGGAGAAGAGAACCCAAAAATACGATTTCCAGGCCAACGAGATACAATTGGCCGGTCCCGTTCCACCACAATTATATCATAGATTCGTCGAATTCCGGCCTATCATCGGCCTCCTATTCAGGAGCCGCGGACTGCGCGGCAAGCTTATGAACAAGGCTCTCCACCACCAACACCACCGTGTCTACAACTTCGATGCACAAACGCAATGGGGCACCTTTGAGCCATGCACAGAAGCAGCTAGTCTTCGACTTTTGAAGCTTGCGCACTTCGACGAAGGTGGACGCATTTTTACCTATGTGATTACTTTAGATGGGTGTTTTAGGTTCACGGAAACGGGAAAAGAATTCAGTATTGACCTTCTCAGTAAGCATACAATGCATAGCGATGCCGCTATCTACATCGCTTGCTCAGGGGAATTCTTCATTCGAAGGCTCAAGCACCCCCATGTAACTGAGGACCCTGAGCCTAGCGAGCCTACTCATCCCCCTGATGAGCTTGTCCAGGGTGGGCCGCCCAAAGAGCCCCCACCGACTAAACCACAGTATTACCAGTTAATCATCGACAACGATAGCGGTACTTACCGTCCCGACAAATCAGTTCTGCCTCAATTGAAGGAGCTCTTAGAGCGCAATTTCCCTGGCCTCAACATTGTGACGCTGGCATGTGACGATCCAGAGGATCAAAAGCTCAAGGCAGCCCAGACTAAAGCGAAGAAGAGAGAAGGCCAGACCGTGAACATGGTGCTGAACCGCAGCCCTAGCGCGAGTTCATTCAGCTCCGACGATATCAGCGATCTCGAGGATATGGAACGATCTGGAGAAAGAGGTCGAAAGAGCAAGAAGGAGAGAGCGTGGGACCTGGTCGAAGATCCACGACGCATCAAGCAATTTACGGGTAAGCATGCCACGGACAAGCATGCAACCGATAAGCATCCAACATATGGTGCATCAAGTGAGCCGAGCGGAAGTGGTGCAGCTGCTTAAAGAGTCGGTCAATCGCCAACTATATCAACCTTTTCTGGAGTTCTTTAATATTGTTGCCTCGGAGATTTGGCAACGGGCGGCTTAGTTTTTCAATTGCAATAGGCAGGCGGCTGGTCCTACTTTGGTCCGATTTCGATTTGTACCCCTTGGATCCTGATTTTATCCTGTATATTTGATTCCCCACTTGCTTCTCGTGAGATAGATGCGTCTTGCAACCCACGGTATATTCTCATTCTGATACTCATGTTCACTTCATTATCCATACCTTCATAGTCTAATACGAAGTTGATAATTCAACTTGGGTTTACTTGCCATAATTACCAGGTATCTTGTGTGAATTCAAATCCCTTAGGCCTGAACCAAAGCCACTCGCAAACCTCGGATTCGGCAATGGTTACAAGTCCACATTGCCGTGCTTCCGCTTCAGCAGCAGATGTCGATAATAACCTAGGTACGACAGCGTCTCGGCAGGGACTTTGAGATCTAGGTAAGGTAGTTACTTGTAATGGTTGAACCAGACTTGCCTGCAACATCGTCATCATTTCCACATAGAAATTCAATTCCAGGAATGGGTAGATACTCCTAGCTGCAGTTGGTAATCAAAGTCAAGTATGCGGGTACAATGAATATGGTTGGTCGTTTCTAACTCAGGCGGTCGAGGCCCCTAGTGCCCTGTATGTAGGTGTTAGCCACTTGCCTATCTACATATCAACGATTGGCAGACCACCTATATGTTAGGTGATATACATAAAAGGTAATAGCTACCCAGAGTAGGGAATCTACCTCCTATTTGTGCCAGGTTATAGAGGGAGAACATCCTGATGAATGCCTTCTTGGGTCAGTAAGTGCTCAGTAAAACTGCCTACAGTAATTTTTGATCCAGTAAGAACCACTCGATTCGGCCACGACTAACTTAGAGTATTCAAGAGCCTGTAATCAAATAATAGTCAACCACCGAGTCTGAACAACAGCCTTAGAGCCACTGTAGGGTAGTTGCCCTCTAGGTATGACCCGTACCAAATACAGGGCACCTCTTCACAAACTTTAATAAAACTACAAATACAGCTAGTGAAAAGGCATCTTGTTCGATCTAAGAAGGTCTATAGATGGAAGGAACCCTGACCCTAAGTGCTGGGATTGTATTCCCCTAGTAAGAGATATCTCGAGATATTCGATAGGGGTATGGGCAACATAATAGGGGAAATGCTTCTAAAGCACGTTTGCTAGTTTAGGTAGCTCTTAATGGACAACAAAGCGTAGACTATTGGGATTTTCAACTTAATGGAAACAAGATTCTGATATCTAGAGATACCGACTTTACATGTTCAGGTTAATGCTTCGGTAAATCACTTATGGGACGGTTTGTTTATGGGAGTGGGGTATTCTTTTTATTAAATTTACCAATACTTTTATGTCTAGACTAACAAGGGAACTAACAATGGTCCTGAATACTTACCTACCTCTCTTTACTAGATATTTCGAATTCCCTTACACGAAATCTTTCGGCTTCGCTGATTCACCAAGATCAACTTCCTCTAGGTCATCGTGATTACCCCAATCTATCCTTTGAAAAGTGACGGGATTCCTCTGAAACGTGACGGGATGGGGACCAACCTCTTCACCTGACGGTGGGTGAGCAACTTCTTCACCTGACGGTGGGTAAATCCCCCTTGGTACTGCAGGAAGCGAAGTTAGTTCATAACCGGCGCCTCGATTCTCAAAGTCGGCTGTCACAATGGCAATGGAACGCCGGATTCGACGCTCTAATTCTTCGTCCTTGGCCCGGCGTGCCCGAATTTTGTCGCGTCTCGGATATAGGAGGAAATGTTTAATAGAGGAGTAGATAACTGCTACAACAAATAGTACGTTTACCGCAATAAGAAGGGCATAAAAAACTTTATGATCTTCAAATTCAGTGTTGTTAGAGTTGTTAGACATGTTGAGTGGAAAATAAGGGGCAATTTCTGTTTTTCCTATTTTCGAATTAAGATTTGGTTAACGTGTGTGAGAGGCGATTTAGAGTTGTGCGTTCTTTGTGGTATGTTGCTGAAGTAGGTATTGAGAAGGATTATTGTCGGAAATGCATCTTCTTATATGCTCCACAAGTACACGAAGCGGATTCAAAATCAAAAGAAGGCTTTTCTAACATTATACCTCGTTTCATACCAACACAGGTATGTGGAAACAAGGTTGATCGTAGCTATACTACTATGATGGATGGTCTTTACCGTATTTGTATATACTGTCATCTGTTAGTGAACAAGAGCCTTGTTGGTTTAGGGGGGGAGCATCACTCTCTGCAGGAAACTATGCGGATGAACTCTTTGAACAAAGAGCACGACCGCCTATTCCCACATACTTTAATAGAGTAGTCTAAGTTAGTATTTTCTAACTTGTCTTTCCCCTTTGTTTACCTACACAACGTGTTGGGGAGACCAAGGCTTTGAGCACAAGGATCCGGCCTATTATCTTAACCTGCAACCCGCAAGTCCTCCTCTTCCAAATTCTCCTGCTACATAGATCTATGCGAGAGCATGTTCTGTACTCTGTTGAATTGTAGATGTCACATCCTATAGCAGAGCTCATCACAGTTACTGTCTCCTTGCATGACTGTGTTATTCAGGGTAGTATCACACAAAGCCACTTGGAACCTCATCACTCACACCATATTGAAGCAAGTGGAACTACCCACATGCGTAGCCAAGCCCGTATATACAGAGAAGATAAGGACGACTTTAAGAAGAGGTCATACACATCGGATATAAGCGGTTTCTGAAGGATCAGAAGAAGTCCATCTACTTACATCAGACTTTGTAGGAAACAAAGCCTGGTGGTATGAGAATTAGAAACTCCGAGTTTCGCCGCAATGCCATCTAGAACATGATGGGCATTTGTAGATGTCCATCTCTCTCTCTTCTTTCTCGGCGAAGAGCGATGATGAGTAAGTGATAAATCATACCTACCTGTGGAATATCAAAATACTACAAGACTGATGACTCGTAATTGTATGGCCTATGAAAACGTAGCGTGCATTGATGACGCTCACAGAGACTGATCCGAGATGTAGAGCCCATACCGAACAACTGCGGTTCGCGAATGATAGTTAGACTATGGTACAAACATAGACTATTCAGCTCGAATGACAACTAGTTTAAGTTAGCTTCCTTCCAGAAACGTCGCTGAACTATATTAGGTATAATAGCATGGGGCTACCTTGCCGATCTTATTCGGGAAGGTAGCAGAGCGTCGGCTTGCAACCAGTTCGGCGGCTTGGGAGATCTTGCACCCACTCGAGGTTACGCTACCGCTGACTCGTGGCATGCTGTTCTATTTTCCGATCAAAAGAAAACTGGGGGAGCTAGAAGCTTCGCGCCTGTGGCGTTGAGGATAGCAATACACGTCGGACGGAACGCCCGATGATCATGCTCTTCAATTCAACAGAGATAATTCGGCAGAAAGTCGTACCGATATCAATTGGCACTGGTCGAATAGGAAAATTATCAATTGTGTGTGGCAGCATACATACTACGACGTAATGATATAACCTAGATATGTTCAGCCATTGGCTAGCTTGAATATCTATGTCTTTGTAGATGCTATTGCATCACCCGGAGCTACGTAGCAGCTAAGGGCTAGTCTAGACCGGACGGAAGCGTTGCCGGATACCAGTCGGAGTAGATGCGGGTTTATGAAATTACTTCATGGGGGCGAGATCGTCGCTTGAGTCTTAGCTTGGAGAAAGCCCTTACTGAGCGAGTCCTAGTGCTAGGGCTGGTTTTGCGAAGTTCATCTGTTGTCACATGCATCGACTTTCCACGCTGCCACGGTGTGCCTGCAATGCACACGACACGTCTGAGAGTAGCATCGGCGGGCGTGGTGCCTCACCTGTACAGCGCCTGTCGTGATGCGGCTGTGCGGGATGCGGGGCAGGTAACGGTACTTGACGATGGTCCCTAAAGGAATTAGTCCGTAGTCCGTACAGTGCATTAGGTAGATCTATATGTAACTACCCTAGCTAAGGGTATACCGAGTTCGATTCTAGCGTAGGAGCCGGCATTTCGATGAAAATGCTCCTAGTGCGGACGGGATCTTAGATAAGCTTATTTACAAGATTTTCCAAGACGTGCTATACCAGGTACGTAGGCCAGTCGCCCATGATTAATTACGTGTTGGTCACGCTACAGATGCCGGTGACGTCCTCATTGATAAGATCTATCTTACGTATTGCTTGCTCACTATTATATGATATGCATACGAGCAAGTTGCGAAGCGCGGTAGGCAATGCCGATATTTCGGTAATTGCGGCGTCCAGAGGAGATCACATCATGTCGTATTACCTGTAGGATAATATAAAGACTGTTGAACTTGCCGTGGAAGCCCACCTGAGATACTATGTGCAATCTGGAACCAGAAACAAGCTTAGTCTTGGCTTTCTTGGCTCTTCTTTTTGTAAGCGTTGATAAGGGGGGCTTGAAGGGGGGCTCATTACTAGAATAGGAAGGCCGTGCATTGGACACCACGCGACGGGAGCTCGAGACTTCTTTTGGCGCGAAGACGACGTACTTGGCACAGCTGTTAGATACAACATCGTGATAGATTTCCTTCTCCACGCCATTGGGTTCGGCTAGGATCGATTAGGCTGTGTTACAACCGGCCGCCCGAAGTCACCACGTCCTAAGGCAACTTGATCCCATCCTTGCTGGGACTCTAGGTCGGATCTAGGCTCTAGCCACAGTCTAAATCTCAGAGCACCACCTCCAGAGTTCATCCACGGCGCCAATCCCTCCTAGGAAATGCGGGAAGGTATCAATGGCTCTTCACACCCAAAAACCAAGCTCTGGTAGCTACCGCGCTTCCCAGCCCATGATAGCATCGGGATCATGCGTCAAAGCTTATGAGTTGTTGCTGCAGAGGTTTGCTGCAGAGGTGTTGAACGGCAAGGATCTCAGATAAGGTACTGAAGATTCTCCCCGTGTCATGAAGGACCCCTCAGTAAAATCAGCCAATACTTTCTAGAAGGACGCTTATTACAAGCTACGCCGTCATCTAGCCTTTCCGACTATACCGCCGAGTAAGACCCTACGAGTATAGGAGATCTGCGAGTTGCCTTCCCTGGAGGGTCGGGATCGACGGGCGCGAGTAATATCGAAGCTTAGACGAAGCCGTCACCATGATAAATAGACGCGATGCCGTCGACTTGAGATGGGCTTCTTCTGTTCTTCATCAGTCACCAAGAAACTGCCTCGGACACCTTACTCTCTATATCTACTCTTGTCATCTTGACTTGCTCCAACATGCGTACCGCCTTCCTCCTCTCTCTTCTGCCTCTGGCATTCGCCGCCCCGGCCAAGCGGGCCGAGCCGGCCCCCCTTATCCAGCCGCGAGGATCTCAGCTCGTCGAGGGCAAGTACATCGTCAAGCTCTATGATAATGCTGCCACCTCGGCCCTCGAGGACACCATGAACGCCTTCCAGGGCGACGCGAAGCATGTTTACAAGGTTAAAGGCTTCAAGGGCTTCGCTTCTGCCCTAACGGCCCAAGAGCTCAAGAAATTGCAGGCTCACCCTGACGTATGTCATGGACTGACTAGCCCATTCACAACGCACGCTTGGTAATTAACCATTTCATAGGTCGAGTACATCGAGCAGGATGCCATCATGCGCATCAACGCTTTTGTTGCGCAAAGTTCCGCTCCGTGGGGCATTGCACGTCTGTCCAGCGCCAAGACTGGCAGCACCACTTACAACTACGATGAGAGTGCTGGAGAGGGAACCTGCTCCTACGTCATTGATACTGGTATCTACACGGCTCATGCCGTAAGTGTGACTCGCGATATAATGCTTAAGTAGGACTCATGCTAACGGGCACTTCCAGGAATTCGAGGGCCGTGCTACCTTTTTAGCCAACTATGTCGATTCATCCAACACGGATGGTAACGGCCACGGCACTCACGTTTCAGGAACGATTGGTTCCAAGACCTACGGTGTGGCCAAAAAGACGAAGCTATACGCTGTCAAGGTGCTCGACGCCAGCGGCAGCGGCACTACGAGTGGAGTCATCTCTGGCATGAACTTCGTGACATCCGACTCCAAAACCCGATCTTGCCCCAAGGGTATTGTTTCAAACATGAGTTTAGGCGGCGGAAGCTCATCTGCGATCAACAGTGCCGCTAAGGCTATGATTAATGCCGGTGTCTTCTTAGCCGTGGCTGCAGGAAACGACAACCAGAACGCCGCCAACTCGTCGCCCGCCTCCGAGCCTACCGTTTGCACGGTCGGGGCTACGACTTCCGCCGATGCCAGGGCTACGTACTCTAACTACGGCAGCGTCGTCGACATCTTTGCCCCCGGCACCAACATTCTTTCCACGTGGAATGCAGCTGGCAAGACGAACACTATCTCGGGAACCTCCATGGCCACCCCGCATATCGTTGGATTGGGAGCCTATCTTCTTGCTCTGGGCGGCAAGAAGACGCCCCAGGAGCTTTGCAGCTACATTGCTTCGACCGCCAAATCTGGCGTCCTCACCGGAATTCCGTCGGGCACTGTAAACAAGCTGGCATTCAACGGTTATGCTTAAACTACCTAGGGTACTTTCGAAGCATATCTTGGCGTCCATCGTCTCCACAACTATTTATATAGCCTAGGAAGAAGGTCGTAACTATTGGCTATCTCTTTTGGAGCATAGTTCACATCTGCCATATAAATTAGCCGCAATCAGAGTAATTGACTAATACATTGAGAACATTCTCTCATCATTGCCTGATGTAGTTTGGGATTGTGACTTGTAAGATCTGCATGGCTACCTACAGTCCTGCTAGTGGTCTTGAAACGGGATGAACCCGTCAGTGACATAAACTCGAAATATGCATCTCACCGTAAACAATATACAGAATTTCATATTGTGGACCCGATGACTAAGCAATTAGGTTTAGCTACGAAAGAGCTTCTAGCTAACACGGGCTGCACGGGCAGGATCGCAATCGTTCTAAGGGCATGGGATGACTACGAATATACCGAGAGAAGACTTGCGTGGCTCCGTGCCCTTATTTCCGAAGTTTCGCTCCAGCGTGCTGGGAGGTATCAAGTATTCTTCTTGGTTAATGTTAAAAACTCTGATGTTCACCTTGAAGACGATGCTGCGTACGAGCAGGCTATGCTCGAGTTTGTGCCAGAAGAGTTCCACGACATGGCCATTCCATTTAACGAGAGAACATTGAAAGCCTGGTATCCTCTGGTGCAAGAACATGGGTTTGTGAACCTGAGCAACAGTCTTTTGAAAAGTATTTTGGCTGACTCGTCCCGCTAGAGCACAAGATCAGATGTATCAGGCCCTGCAAATATTCTCACGAAAGTTCAAGCAGTTTGATTACATTTGGCAGTTAGAGATGGACCTGCGATTTACGAGTCATGTTCACGACACTCTAGAATCAGCAGCTACCTTCGCTCGCGCCCAACGTCGGCGCAACCTCTGGGAGCGCAACGGCCGTTTTTACATTCCCCATCTTCACGGCAATTCTTACGAGAACTTCTCCACTGTTGTTGATGCGGAAATTGGGGACACGGGCGTCTGGGGCCCTGTGTTCACCTCGGACTTCATATCCCAAGAACAGTATGTCGAGTGTCATTCTTTACACCCCACCCCCCTGCCCCCCAAAGCACCTCAAACATCCATCGATACTTAACGACCAAATTCCCAATTCTTCTAAGTGACATCATCTACACGGTGCTATTTACCCTTTCAAAATTGCTGTGTGGAAGAGTCATTACTAAACCTCTTTCTCAGGCACCCGCCTTCTCGTAACAAGTGGAACTGGGGTGTTGGAGAAGATGCCGACCTGATTAGCCTCATGCCTATGATCGACCCAATGGGTACTAACTGGGTATATGAAGACGACGTCCACGGCTTTGCGGATGGTTTAGTGACACCGCGACGGGTCGCTATTGTAAGCGTCACTAGGTCTTCACGACGTCTGCTACAGCTCGTAGACGAGGCCCAACGAGAACGAGGCCAATGGCTCGTTAGCGAGGCTACGCTAGAAACCTTCGCACTCCTGCATGGACTTAAAGCAGTAACGGTGCCACATCCCATCTTCTTCGCCAAAGAGATGAGTGCAGAAGAACTAGACGCTGAGATCAACAAGGGTCCGCCGCATTCGAAAGCCGGGGGTGAGATGCCCTCGATTCTCTATAGTAAACAAGGATGGCTGCCTGGTCCTTGGTGGGAAGCAAGCTATTGGTTTACAGGGAACGGGGCTGAGAACGTGTGGAAAGCATATTTGGATGGTCAACGTTTACCACCTATGCTACTGCACCCCGTTAAGGAAAAGTGATAAGATAATCTTTGGATATGGCCAGGTAATTGTCCCTTAGAATATTGCCTTTTATCTTGCTTCCGCTTACGTCAAAGTCTCGCGCCGGAATAAGTGGTGTCGATACCGGCCACGATGATCTAGGCTGAGTCCGGATCTCGTAAATCCTTTCTAGACACTCTGATGATCGCATGTGGTAGCTTGAGGGTCTTGTCTTGGGAAAGAGAATTTGGGATAGTGTGTGTAAGATTGGAACAATTTATTTCTAGTTGAAATGCTTGGAATGGTAACCAGCGCATTGATACCTAGGTACCTAGGTAGGTAGATAGGTAGGTAATCACTTACAGTCTCGCAGTACCTCAGGGACCCGAAATAAAATTTCCAAAAATCCGAATAGAAAAACATGTCGGGCGTACAGTTATGGTCAATAGCAAAGAAACCTTAGCTAATAATACCCGAAACATAAGATCTACTTATGGAATAAAGCCTCCGAAGAAAGGTGTCCGAAAACTGGCAACTAACAGAAGTTGCCGAAAAGAGCCCTCCGAAATAAAGTCCCCGATATATTCCAAAATAATTATTCTCCCCAGACATTCACTATCCAGACTTTTCCTGATTTCTACTTACACTTTGACAACCTAAACTTCGCCATTTGGATTTGATCTCTTCGTAACGAATAGTGCTATCTTCAATATGGAACCAGATAGCAGAGCAGCAATGGTCGCCACCGGCCAAGGTGGAGACACGGATCCTGCGCCCGGCAACGGGGTTAGCCGGGCTGAGGGAGAGCTCGCCAAGCCGGGCACACCTCCGCTAAGCAGAGACGTGAGGTTTTGGATCATCCTCATCTCCCTTGGATTTACTGTCTCCTGAAAGTACTGGAGTCTACTATCACCTCCACCGCTCTCCCTTCTATCATTGCCGATTTAGGTGGCGGTGACCTTTAAATATGGGCGCTCAACGGTTATTTGCTGGCCATGTAAGTTCAGATCTCTTGCTCAGAATCATTTAACACTAGAATTGATTTGCTAACATGTGTCTAATTATAGGACGTCCCTACAGCCACTGTTCAGACAGCTAGCCAATATCTTTGGGCGGCGTTGGCCGACGTAAGCTGAAGCTGAGGCGAGCGTATGCGGCTGGTACCTACCTACCTAGGTCCTAGGTAGGTACCTAACCCATAACTCAGGAACCAACAACAGCTGGGGGGTTCGCCAATGGTAAGACCCCACCATGTTGTTAGTACCAGGGCATGTACGTCAATTCTAGCAACCCCTTACATGTAGGCACCTGGGCAGTCTTTGAACTTCACAGAAGTTAACACTTAGCAATTACCTACATTAGAAGACAGCGCTTTAAGGCAGGCTTTTTATGAAATCGCTTCTGACAACTAGGTATCTTGTTAAGACCTGCTGAGAACTTGCTATTTGTGGCCTACTGCTAAGCTGGATAAGGCTGCTTCTAGGTAGACTGCTCTTGAGTACAAACTTCACTAGAGCGTTGACTAGGGTTCCACATCACGACCATGCCACCCGAAAACCGAGCAGCTTACCTTGTTGACAAGCATGGCAAGCCCCTCGAAGTCCGGCCCGCCCCATACACGGCCCCGGGCCCAGATGAATTTGTGATCAAGAGTGAGGCCGTGGCGATTAACCCGGTGGACGCCGCCGTCCAGCTGGCCGGCAATACCATGTTTCCGTGGCTCAAGTATTCCTGTATCCAAGGTAGCGACGTGTCCGGGGTTGTTGTTGACGTCGGATCGGGTGGGAAAGCAGAGCAACTGTTTGAGGCCGGCGACGCGGTCGCCGGCCTTGCTGTCGGCACGGACAAGCGCGCCAACAAGGCATCCGAGGGCGCATTCCAGCAGTACACCGTCTTGCGGTGCCAGCTGACCTCCAAGATCTCCGACGACCTGCCGTGTGAGAGAGCGTGCGTGCTCCCGCTGGCGCTGTCGACGGCGGCGTGCGGGCTCTTCATGGCAGACCATTTGGCACTAGACAAGCCGAGGTTACTACCACCCGCTGCCGAAGAAGCCCGTAGTAGCACTGCCGTAGTCGTCGTATGGAGAGGATCGACGAGCGTAGGAAGTAATGTGATCCAGCTTGCTCAGGCTGCCGGCTATGAAGTGCTTTCCACGGCGTCTCCCAAGAACTTCAAGTCCCTCGGCGCGACCATGGTCTTCGATTACAAGGAGGCCGACACGGTCGCGAGGATCATCGATGCGCTGCGGGGCAAGACCTGTGCGGGGGCGCTCGCAATCGGCGTCGGGTCCCTGGAAGCCTGTATCGACATCGTCGCGGCGGTTCCCGGCCGCAAATTCGTCTCTCGGGCATCTGTCCCAGTAGACATGAAAGATGTGCCGAAAAGCATGGTTGGATTTCTTAAGGTCATGATAGGCCTTATGTGGTGGAACATCTCGATTGGCTTGAAAGCCATGTTCAAGCGCGTCTCTACCAAGTTCATCTGGGGTACCGACCTCATGGAGAACGAGATAGGTCTGGGGATATATCATGATTTTCTCCCGGATGCATTGGCAAAGGGACAGTACCAGGCTAATCTTGACCCCGTGATTGCGGGCGCTGGGCTCGAAAGCATACAGAAAGGCATAGAGGTCTGCAAAAAGGGTGTTTCCGCTGCAAAGGTTGTTGTTACTCTATGACAGATTTCTAGCCTATCCACTCGTCTATGTGGTTTTCGATGTACGCTCGGATAATATCATTTATCTTTTCGATGGTTACCTAGGTACCTATCTAAAAGGTAGGTATCCATATTCAATTGCAAGTGCAATATTTTTAGATTATTACAGGCGTATCATCCGCGATGATGTAAGGGATGGAAATGTGCCAACCCCCTTTTCCCCCCTTCTAACTCTTGACTTACATCGTGAAATTACTTACCAACCGATACCAAAGGGAGTTCGCATTTTATTTTTGAAGACTTATTAGATGCCAAAGCTCACTATGTTCCACCATCATCAAAGAGGGCGTGTTACTAATGATGCGGCGGCACACACTAAGATGATTCGCAGTCTCGGCTGCCAGTGAGTTCTTTCGATTCCTCATAGTAAACCCCCTAGTCTAACAGGGCATAGTGAGGGATATCAGCTAGCAATTCATACGCTCGACCAGTACCGGGGTACCATAGTATCATGTCGCTATACCTTGCCGTCTAGTCTGACCCATCGGGAAGCCCTCGGGACGCTCAAGGCTAGATTCTATGAGGCGATTGCTCATGTTGTCCTCGCCCAGCCTCATCTACAAGTCGGCATTGTAGGCGAGAACACCAAGGACCCTGCATTTGTCTGCCTTGATCGCCTTGATTTCCGCAATCACGTTGACTGGAACACGTTTAACGACTTCAATGATCTCGAGTCGCAATACTCCGCCTCAATACAGTTCCAACTTGACGCCAGATACAGTCATCTCGCAACCCAGCCCGGATGGAGAGTAATTGTATTACACAAGGTTGGCGCGGACTACTTGGAGGTATTGTATGTCTGGAACCACCCGCATCACGATGGAATGAGCGGCAAGATATTTCATGAACAATTGCTTCAAAGCCTAAACGGAGGCGCCATCCAGAGAAATGGAAATGACCTTGTGGATAAGATTCAGCAAGACTCGGATACCTGGGTTCTTAACCTCCCTGATTCTTCCGATACCTTACCACCACCCCCTGAAGTCTTGTCGCCCTGGCCTATGTCAACAGCATTCCTCTTGAAAGCTCTCTGGAAGGAATTAAAACCACTTTCGATATTCCCTGCAAGTGACACCTACGCGACCTGGGCCCCAATACAGACCACCCCATACATGACCCAATATCGCACCTTCGTGGTTGATAGCGACACTGTCACCAAACTAGCTGGCGTCTGTCACCAGAATCATACTACTCTGACAGGACTTTTCCAAGCCCTCGTACTTGTCTCGCTCACGTCTGCGGTTGAGGAAGCCAAGGGGTTTGCCAGCAGGACTCCATATGATCTGCGGCACTTCTTACCCTCGAACATTCCCGCATACCCTTGGCTACGACCGAAAGAATCGATGTGCAACTACGTGTCCGTCATTGATCACGAATTCGACGCCGAACTAGTTGCCACCATCCGATCCAAGATTTCCCCCGAAGCCGCAGGTGCGAGCCTGTCTGCTGATATCATGGATGTGGTCTGGCCCGTTTCGGCTCGAGTGCGGCAAGAAATTAAAGCGAGGCTAGACTCGGGCATCAACAATGACATGATAGGTATTATGAAGTTTGTACGGGACTGGCGCCCCCAGCAGCTAAGCGAAGCACAGAAGCCGAGGTACTTATCCTGGCTCGTTACCAACCTCGGTGTCCTTGACGGAGAAGCTTCCGAGACACAGCGAGAAGAACATTGGTCGATACGCCGAGCTGACCTCATCTTAAGTGCAGAGGTGCCCTCAGCTGCCCTATCGATCTCGATCATGACGGTCAAGGATGAACAGATGTGTGTCACGTGCACTTGGCAAGATTGTGCTGTTGACACTAAGGTTGGAGAACGTTTGATGAGCGACCTAGAACGATGGCTACGTGAAATTGCGTCGTAGTTACAATGTAATAGCTATTATTATTACCTAGACTAGAGAAATAACCGTACTAATAGAATTCTTACTCATCGTCGTCCGGAGACCAGTAGTGCTCTCGCCCAATGACCGTAGTTCCATGCCTCGGTACGTATAGAATATTAGGATCGGGCTTTTCTTGAGTGAGATGAAGTTCTTGTCGAGATTCAAGATAGTCCAGATCACCTCTCACAAATTCGGCAACACCCAAACAGTCAATGTGTTCCCAAGACTCTATGCGCTCTCGAGCTTCGACAGGAAACCGAACCCTCATATGAGAGCCGAACCATCTAGGGCTGTAGGTGAATCCCAGCATAATCCGCGGAGTGCTCGTGGCGTTCGGCATACCTGCATGCCAGAGTCGCAAGTCTCTAATGCAGATGGAACCTTTCGAGATAGCTGGTTGCAACGGCGGGCTCACCCTGGCTCTCTCGGTGAACACTTCGCGCCTAATCCATCCTGCGGTCGGGGAAACATGGTCCTTTTTGTTGTACCCATGATGGGTTCCGAGCCAGAATTCTGTGCTGCCATTCTCAGAAGATACATCGTCTAAGAAAATACATACTTGAAGGAAGACAGGGAAGTCTAGATGGCTGCAATAGTAGTCAGAGTGTACTGCTTGGCGACCTTGGCCTCTGGGCAGGGCGATATTAGATGTCGCGTAGGATAGTTGTGGCTGTGGCCCGATGATGTGTTCCAAGATTGCGACGGCAAAGCGGTTCGCCCAGATTTCTTCGTGCAGGTATTCTGGTGACAGTGGCGGAGTCTGCGAAATATTTTGGCTCTTTTTCCCAAGATTGTAATGTACCTTTGGCGAAGCTAGATTCATGGGGACATCCTGAAGCATCCTCTCTTTGACATGATCCAGTGCCGGTATCCCAATTGCGTCTTGCAAAACCACTACACCATTCTTGTGAAATTCCGTAAGGGCACTTTGCAAGTTCTTGGCACTAATTTTCGTACTGCTGCGCTCGTCTTCAGAGATGTGAATGGTGCGCATTCGGGGCTGTCGTTCTTCGGGCTGCATTGTGGTAGCTGTGGTCATTATCGCGAGGAGTTCTATACCCAGTGGTCAAGGATTCTGTTCGAGCATGGAAAGGAAACTCTTTAGGCTCTCCTTTAAGTAGAAATAGGGTTAGAAGCCAAAAGCCTACACGAGTCACTAATATATTCTCCCATATCTGAGTTGTGCTATAGATGCTGCAACTAGCCCCGGAATCACAGATACAAAGTTGCATTTTGTCACAGCTGTGGGAATTGGTTTTTGTCAATCATTGCGAGCGAATAAGCTATAACCTGTGACTTACATAGTTACGTGATTTACTACTACTTGATTATTTGGGCGCGTCAAGTAAAATATTCATATTATGTAGTGCATTAGAACCCGGGGTCTATACCCTTCCCTTGCGTTGCTTGTCACACGGCTATATGTGCCAAGAGGTTATCACGGACTTTTTGATTTCATGATAGGGAGATCATGTAAGTTTTTAATGAATCGAAGCAATAGGAAGAGCTATGGTTAGATCGATTGGTTATAAATAGTCCGACTTACAGTACAGGTTGGTAATAAAGCTATAATGTTTACTATTAAACTGTCTTATGCTAGAAACACTATTAGCATGTCAGATTTGCCAAACCTGTATCTTTAGTTTAGATATTGTGTTCCCTCTCTCACTTGCCTTTTAATTTGCTTCGTCGGGCGTCTTGGCACCTGAAGAACTCGTCTCACCTCCCTTTCCTCCCTCGTCTTCTGTGGGCGACTTCTTGGCAAGTCCGAACTCAGTTGTGTGGTCTTTGCGTAATTCAACATGCTTCTCGACAAAGGTGACGAGAAATCCCAAGCATGCCACGCCAGAAAACACCAGCCAGGTAGTCCTCAAAGCTAGCTCATACACCTCGATGACCTGGCTCCTGGTCGGCTCCGGCAGCCTGACTTGGTCGCCAGCATACGTGTAGGCGCCGCCGTCAACCAAAAGGCGGCGAACGTCTGGGTTGGCGACGATGTTGAGGTGAGCGTTGACCTGGCCGTTGAAGGCGATGGAGGCCATAGTGGCACCCCACACCAGGCCGAGTGAGCGGACGAAGGAATATGTACCAGTGGCGACGGCGACATCGGATTCCGGTAGCGCCGCAAGAGTTGATGGCAGCGTGGCCGTGAAGACTAGGCCGGTCCCGCCGGACGCAATCACTTGGAAGCCGATCCAGGCACCGCTACTTGAATTCTCGCGTAATATCGAAAATAGTCCGGCACCAGCAGCGCTCAGCGCGAAGCCGATCCAATGGAGTGGCCTATATAATCCCGTCTTGGATATTAAGGCCCCGGAGAGCCCACCAAATGGAATAATGGCCAAAGCGAAAGGTAAGAATGATACCCCGGATATTAAGGGGGTGGTACCCCTAACTGCCTGAAAATATATTGGCAGGAAGTACCCCATAGCTTGCATTATAATAGATGCCAAAAAAATCATCAGGAACCCAGTGGCCGAGGTGCGATGCTTGAAAAGCCTGGTCGGCATGCTAGGCTCAGGGCAAATTGACGATGCTTGATGCACATGGAAGGCAGCCCAGCCGATGACACCAAGAATCAGTGGTAAAATTACACGCCACGACCCCCAAGGGTAGCCGTCTTGGCCTCCCATTATCAGACCAAAGAATAGAGCTGTCATGGATGGTATAAATATCGCGTTCCCGAGGAAGTCGACGCGGGCTAACGCATGGAGCCAAGTTGGGCTGCGTTTATATTGTACATTGAGTGCGAAAATGATTGCCAGGAACCCAATGCCCATTACTGGTAGGTTGATCCAGAAAACCCAACGCCAGTTTGCTTGCGCAAGTGCACCGCCAATGATAGGTCCTATGGTAGTGCCAATAGCAGCAGTAGAAAGCACGGCACTCATATAAGGGCCTCGGAATCGAGGCGGAATCAGGTCGCAAATTATAATGTCCGACAAGACGTACAGGCCGCCAGAGCCTAGACCCTGGATAGTACGGCCGGTAATTAGCATGCCAACATTATGAGCGCCGCCAGCAAGGCCACTGCCCAGGGTGAAGAGACCAATTGCCACAAAGATGGGGTTGCGGCGGCCAAAAATATTTGCGATCTGGCCGTAAAGAGGTTGGGGCACCGTACACGCGAATAAATAGGAATTCGCGATCCAAACGTATTGGCCGGTGCCGCCGACCTCCCTCGTAATTGTCGGCAAAGATGTGGTGATGACAGTTGAATCAATGGAAGCCATGAAGGATAGCATGCAGAGAACCAAGAAAATGGTCCACACGCGCCATGTATGTTGGAATGATTCGGACTCATCCATCTGAGTTCCGGCTTCGATATGTGAGCTCGGGCCTTGCAGCTCGGGCTCCGGTTCTTGAGTGCGCATATGGGACTTGGATTCGCCGAGTGCTTTGTCTGCTTGACATGAGTTCGAGATGTTGATTCTCATAACCCGGAGAAGAAGAAATCATGCTTCTCCTGGCTGGAATTTAAAAGCTACATAGCTGGAGTTTTGGGTCCAACTCAGAATTCGTCTATTCAACACAAAGAAACGTTGGTGGCATTCGATCTTTCGGGAACTAGGACAGGATAAACGAAGGACACTAGCTAGGTCGGGACCTGCTCGCAGCCACTGATTCGTAGATAAGGCTCTTATGTCTCAGATGTTGCCTGGCACGGAGCACTTGTCGTACTACCATGATTACCTACCTAGAGTAATTGATCCTGCGAGGTTTGTGTGCCACCGAGCCAGCCTAGGTAGCCACCTACGCCCTTGAAACAGGGATCAGTAGAAGTGTACCTAGGTAGTATTTTGTATGTCGCTATCAAGTATTATTAATGAATAACACGATCGCAACAAAGGCAAAAGGCATGGCTTGGGATTTAATTAAATAAGGTAGACCTCCTCATGCCCCCCCCCCTTTCCCCGGCCCCGCCCCGTGAAAGCCTGTACATTGATGTTCTGGGTATGAAGTACCGACACTGTGGTACCTACTCCACAATTTCGCAGATCCCATCGATGTAGCATTGGGGGCCGACTGATGTGACCAATCACAGTCCTCTGGACAAGGTTGAATGAGATTCAAGTTAGCGACCAGCAGTCCACCCAGCAAACCCCACGGCAGAAAGCAGCCCTGAGCTTACGAGGCGGAAGGCCGCCTTGCGAGGATTGCCCTCTCTCCACACAACGTAGCTGTCGACCAGTCCCGCATAGGCGCCCAAGATGGCGAGGATGGTATCGCACGCGGCTAGTTCGTGGCGAAAGTAAAGAGCATACATGCACAAGCCGAAGGCAGTAGTGCGGGCGTTGTTGATATGCATGACTGCCACCGCGGCAGGTGTGCTAGCGATGCGGTCTGGGAGGCCGAACTCGAGCATGGCACCTCGCGCGTCGAAATAAGACCACGCCCCACCGAAGGTCATGGTGGTCGCCGCGAAGAGCGCAGGTATATGGCGCAATTCAAAGTGCTCGAACATGGTGGTAAATAGAGAATGATAAGTTCTTAATAGAGCGTAGTGTTTGAATAAAGGGCTGAGAGGAAGAACGGTGTTGTCTGTTCTTAAAAGGGGTTCTAGGTCGGTTAAAAGCATACTCCTCACATTGTTGCATCACCCGAAAGTTGCACTCGCTGACCCCTTACCTCCATACCATCTCTTGCCGCTTTACTCAGGCCTGATTAGGCGCTTAGAGGAGGCTCAGCCCTTACTCACAATAGCTACAGGAGAACATCAAAATAGGATTAGCGAAAACCTTTTCCCGAATTCAGGGAGTTGAAAATGAAGTATCAGATTTTTAGGAACCAGGTTCAGAAATGGGACCCTATGGTCCACTAGCACGCGTCACATTATTTGCACATAAAAGCATAGGTACAGGGTAGTTAGTTTCTATCTAGAGCCTCTTCAACTCTTGCCTTATGCTCCTTTCTTCTTCGAATTCCCCATTTTTCGCCCTGTCCACATCTAACAGGCGATGAACTTCATATCCCGGTATCTTAACTGTTCTGCCGATATCAGCACATGCTTACGACTGTATATACATAGATAGAGACCCAGGAGGAGGGCGGTCGGGTAGAACTGGTCTTTCAACGCTGTCAGATGGCTTTGTTAAAGGGAGCCTTGGAGCCGGTACCTGGTGGTCAAACTGCCATTGAAGTGAGCATCCTAGTCAACACATCGTCGTGAATTCTGGTCATTTGCCACGGGCTCGTCAATGTCCTCATACCTATCGTGGGTCAAGACAGTAGAGTCCGCATTGCACTGCACAACCTGGCGTAACGCCTCAATGCAATAATCCCAGTTGAGTAAGACTCATCAAGATCATTAACGATCAATTTGAGAATCTCAGATAACCAACTATTCAAGCAGTTCCGAGATCAGCGAGACTTGCTTCATTCCCGCAGGCATTGATAGCCTCTGGGCCGCAGTTCACAAAGCGGATTTGGCCACGGGTGAAGATAGTAAGGGACACAATTAATCCGCTAGGGATCATCAGTAGTAGCATACGGATCTGAAGGAGGAAACAGCTAGTTTAGGCTGTCTTTGAAGGAAGGAATAGTTTATTGAAGCAATGAAAAGCCGTTCTGGTGAAGATGACCGTAACTTGAACAGTCCTACAAGTCCTTATCTTGATACTGATACTTGCTAACCAGTGACCCATATTGGTCAAATCTCACTGGATCATACTTTGGAGGACTGTCGGCTGTGATGAACCGGTCCAGCGTTGCTATAGTGTGAGAAAAGTCGGGGGCTACGAAGAAGGGTATTGAATAACGTGCAGGTATACCCGACTCCGGTACAGCGTCGGGGTCAGGGACAGCTACCCGGTGGAGTGCCGATACGAAATAATCTTTCTCGGGTCAGTCTAAGTTTTCCATATATGTTAGGCACCATACCGTTCGTAAAACGCTGCAACATGTCGCCTATGTTCAATACAAGGGCCCCTTCTTCAGGCTCCGCTGACAGGAAGACTTGTGAGTGGGGGTCTTTGAGCTCGAGGCCGCCATGATCATCTTGGAACAGCAAGGTTATGGTGCTTTTGTCGTGCAGACATTAGCGACACATCGCAGGTAGATATTGGTTAAGGATAAGCTTACCCCCAATCATTGTGGGCGGGCAGCCTTGCCAAAAGTTCGTTTCGCAATTTCTCCTTTGTGACCTCCGGGTAATGTAGAAGGCGCAGCTGACAGTGTTGATCCGAAATCAGCTTGATGAATTCGCTGTGATCCTCGGCATCCAGCGAGAGCCCAATGGCAATCGCTTCCAGTATGGTTTTGCTCACGCCAACCAGCCTATCGTAAAGGCCTGTCATATAACCCCTGAAGCCTGGAAGTACATCTTCAGGTAACCAGATATTCTGCTGCACAGGATCCTGTTCACTGCCAATTTCATAACTTTCCTGGTATCAAGTCAGTTTTCAAAGTGATCGGAAAGGGGGTGAACTCTTGTGAATGGTACCCACTTTGAAATCTGAGGTTTTGCGCAAGGACTGTCCTACGTTGCCACTCTCCTTGTGGTTCCCAACATCTGACTGAGAATATACTTTCTCCTTACCGATACTCGAGTAGCCTCTATGGGGCATGGGCCCAGGTGGATGAGGTGCTTTCATTTTCTCCTCGAGTGGTAGGTCGAACAGTATCTTCGTCCAGGCTAGCGCCTCGTCAATATCACGCTTAGGAACCCCGTGGCCTGTGATCTTAATGAAACCAAAGCGGTGAAGGGTTTCAACGAGGCACTTCCCGATCTTGACGCGTTGCTCATTGGGGATTTGCTGTAAAGACTCCGCTGTGAAGATAGAAAGGTCAATCGTTGGAACAGTACGCTCAGCAAAAGGTTGTGCCATGGTTGTCCAGTGAGTCAGGGGCAGGGCAACTAGTGAAGCCAGAGTTTTTACCCAAGAATAGGTCCTGAAAGGAGAGCGCTGTGAAAATTCGCGCCTCCGGTTAACGATATAGGAGCCCCGCGATGTGACGAGAAAGAGGACCACGGACGAACGTTTTCATTTAGATTCAGCAGTGTGAGAGCACAAGGTAAGGGAGGTTGAGGGGGCCCGTTGCGCAATGCATAGGGATTAGGAAGGTATTTGCTACTGTACAGCTTCAGATATATCAGAATGCAACGATTGGTTATTATCCAGATAGCTTAGCAGGTTCTAATTGAAGAGGACTGACGGTGGACGAGATTCGATAAACCGGACTCCCCTCCCTCCCTTAAGCTGCACTGGGCTGTGTTGGACAATAGGTAGCCTGTCTTACATTGCAATCAACGGCATAATCGCCAACCAACAGCACAACCACCACCCAATGGCAGGCCTCGTACATATCGAGGTTGCATCCTACTACACTCGTTAGAGGCTTCTGCGTGACGAGGACCTGGAGCGACAATGGTTAGAATCAGACTGTACGGTCACAGTGATATATCGATTCCTATTGATCAGGCGACGTTCGGGTAAATCCTCCAGGGGCAGAAGTTGCACTTAATGCGACGGTTGGTTGAGCATCAATTGCTAACGCGTCCTACGACTGCATATGCCCATTATCAGTTGTATAATACACAGCTATGTTGATGATCGAGCCAACGGCTCGGGACTATTTTTACTCACACATTTCACTGCAGACTTGGAGACCTCGCGTTAGTTGCTGCCTCCTTCGTATCTGTTCGCTTCTCATCGCCATTTCACATATCAACGATGTCCGATGCAGGTCAGGGTATTTCTCCTACAGGCTTATTGGTACGTCCCAATCCAGCTACCTAAGTGCTGATGAAGTAAAAGAGGTGATCTACCGCAGTAGTTTCTGATATTCTTCAACTGACCACGCTTTTATGATCTAGGCCGTCCTCTGGGTGTTGACCGGAGTATCAACCGTCCTTTTCATGGGCCGACTACTAATCCGCAGCATCGTTCTAAAGACCTTCCATCTCGACGATGCATTCAGCGCTTTGGCCTGGTTTTTGCTATTAGTATCAATGATCTGCGCCACAATTGAAAATCCTCTCACCTACCAGTTCTCTTCTATACTCATCGGAGAGACCCCAGCGCCGCCCGAAGAAGACGTTGCGGATATGGCCATCACGTTGCGTACATGGAACGTGGCAGTTCAGACATTATTTTGGACCTCACTTTACTCCGTAAAGTTCTCCTTCATGTTCCTCTACCGGGTCGTCTTACGCTTTGGTAGTCGCGGCAAGCACAGGGCCATCTGGTTAACTGCTCTGGTGTATATTATCCTTTGCTACGGGATATGCCTCATAGGCGTTTATGGTCAATGTGGTGATGCACGCAACTTATTTACGTATCGTAAGTCTCCAGAAATTATACGATACTCTCAACACTGCGTATTGATTAGTAATTCAGGGCAATGTATGACTCCGTATGTGGCGTCGCTCGACTCCAAGCTCATTTGGATATCCTACTTCTTCAATGTTAGCTCGGACCTGGTCGGTAGGTTCTTCATAACTAAGAGTTACCGGCATGGGGGCATACGTTACTGACTCTATTGCGCAGTGATAATACTCCCAATGCCCCTGATTTGGAATCTGCAGATGCGTCTTACCCAGAAGCTGGCTGTGTCCAGCCTCTGCGGTCTTGCAATCATCACAATCGCATTTGAGACAGCCCGATCAGTGAAACTTTATCAACTGAGCTCCGCCCTTACCTACCTCTACAGTTATCTAGAGCTTATCATATCTGTTCTTGTCAGTATGCTGCCGTCATATCGGTTCCTGATCTCTTTAGCGGATAAGGATCAAGAATATCGGCGTTTATTCTGGAGTCGAATCACAATGAGAAGCTATCACTCTGGCTCTTCTGGCTATTCTATGAATAGTTATCATAGGTCGCATACAACAGAATCAGCGAGAGCCATCAACCAGATTGACGAACAGCAACCACCCCTACCAAAAATTGATCAAAGGGACGAGATATATGGATAGAGAGCGGACTGCATTTGTTCTGTATACCTAAGTAGAGCAGCCAGAATCATGTAGGAAGGAAACTTTAACGCACTTGAATCAATTAATAAACCCTGCCGGAGGGGTTGGCATCCGTATGCGTAGGGCTAGGTACCTTATTAGCCCTCTTATTAGCTAATGTAGGTAGGTACTAATTTTAGGTCTCATGTATGCACAACTCGGCGCTACCCACCCACAGATATAGTAGGGATAGTACCCTATCTCGTGAGAATCATCAGGTCTTCATAGTATATAAGCCCAAGTTTAGCCAGTATGACCAATAAGGGCATCTTTCGGGCGATGCATTGCCCTGTTGCATACATCGAAAGGTGCATTTCGATTCTGTCTAATTATTAACAAACACCGACTTTGCCGCACTCGACATCTCAGAATACGATGTGACAACTTCTGTAATCCCTCGAGCTCGGCTCTCTAGCTATATCTATCTTACCGATTCTCGTGTAAGAACTTTTACACCGCGAGGGCAAGCGTCTGCTTCTGAAGAAGTTCAGTGGTTAGCATGAGAGGAAATACAGATCCCCAATCTCGCGTGTGTCTCTCTTCCACAGACAACGTGCAGCTAAGGGAACTTGTAATGCCTTGTAAATAAATTGGGATTAGATGCCATTGCCGAAGCCGATCAAGACAACAAGTAAGGCGAGAAAGAGGCTGGATGGTCGAGTTATCTTCACCCTGGGATCTCAGCTATAACATCAGCCTGCTGCCCGCGCCATGGGTCTTCTACCTCACCAGAAACCACAATATAGCGCAAAGTGCCCGGTTGCCTGAAGCGAAGTAGTTCCTTTTATAGTTCTGGTCTTGCTTCTCGTCCTTTTGCCATTTCATCAGCGTAAACAGACAGTAACACCTAAAATTAGAATTCGTTGAAAGGACATTACTTGAGGGTGTCAGAAGATAAGTCGTGGGTGTGGATATCTAGAGAGAATGAAATAATACGGAAAGGAGCACGGCTGCATAAAGCAGAACTCGGCCTCCCTATGATCGAAGATTCCATCACACCCAACTTGCTTGTCGTGTCCGCTGACGCCTTTCTTCATAATGGCCAGTACCGGCGATGTGACATGTAGCATACCTAGGTAATTTATCAAATGCCTCCACGCAGGATTACCTTATCCATCCCATACTCGGCCACAAATATTAATTGTGACCCTCCAATCTACTCTGAGTCTCCTTGTCACCTCCTGGCAATCTCCGACCTAGGCTAGCAAGAAAAGCATACCCTGTCGTCATCCGGCCGGAGACGGCGCTTAGTACTCGACTGTTATCGACACCGTCCGTAGTTGGGACCCATACTTGCTCACATATGTTGAAGCCAAACCTGTTGCTCTGTAACGAGCACCTAGCGAAACTAGATGGAAGAATGCTTGCGTCAAAGAGATTGATGACTACAGCATGGCCAGTGTCATCGATCATGAAATTGTCAGGATACAAGTCTGACTGGCAGAAAACCATAGGCTCGAGTGAAAGGTTCGTAACTCTATGCACGCTTTTTGTTCCCTTTAAAAACTAGCGATGTTTTAATTAGCTTATTAATTGATCTTTACACAGTCTCAAAACGTCAAGTCGAACAAGCACAGTTAATAGGAGTTAAACTTACTTCATTAAGATGGTTCTCTAGTTGACCGACGTCCTCATAATGCCTTGGTGCTTTTTCTAAATGAAAGATCATATGCCGAACAAGGCCTCCGTCAGCAGCGGCTGGGCGAGACCCCGAAGTAATGGGGATGCGGTGAAGTTCGCTGAGACTCAAGGCGACCTGGTTCATGACGCGTTCCTTCTCCGCCTGACTTTTGGCTTCCTTTAAGGATTTCTCCGCAGTGTTTCCCGGGATGTACTCCATAACGAAGTATATCTTGTAGTCGTACTTGAAGGCGTAAAAGACTGCTGGGGCCCGTACCGAGGATCCGAGGCGCCGTAGCTCGTGGTACGCCATATCTTGGGCTACCACCTCGTTCCAGAACATCCCACGACCGTATTTGACCCAGAAGACTGGCAATTCCGACGGCAAGGCGAAACTTCCGCGTCGGTTCTCTCTAGGGCAGAGATCAAGGAGCTCATGGACCGAGGGAAGATGGGCGTTATGTGGGGGCGAGATGCCAACGTATTCTTTATCAATACAGATTTCATCCTGCAGCTGGGGTGTCGTCATGATGTATGTTCAAGACTTGAATGCCCAACATTGGAAATGATTTCAAGTTAGATTTTGAGTCTCGCGTCTCGCAAAATCGCAAACACCCCCTCCCCCAACTCAACACGTACAGCAAGGTTCATACTATGAAAGCAAAAGATATCTGACTAGAAAAACTAGAAAAAAACAAGGAAAAGAACGACGAAAGAAAAAAGATTATTAATTGCCCTGCCTTATTTATAATTACATGGCTTCAGATACGGATTATCATGAAAATTATTGGTATTCTTATTAGATTAGGTACCTAGGTACGTAACTAGAAAGGTCCTTGTGTTGCCATACATTAGTAAATTGATGACTTTCTAGGCTGTGGAGGCTGAGACGTGGCTAGAGTTGCAGGGGCTCGGGACATTTCCTGGAAGACTACCTAGGTCCACCTAAATTGGACCCTTCCCTGGGCCTGGGGAACAAATTTAGCACATGTAAACCCCTGAAACCAATTCCTGTCTCGTCATTGTTTAAAACTTCCGACGCCTATCGCTCGCTCGCCTGACATCGAACGATTGAATGGCTTCTCATTATGCGCCTTTCTTTCGCCAATTTCCAAGCATCCCTTTGATTTGCTGTTGTACAAGTCTCTTTCTATTTTCCAATTATTGTTAGATCTCCTATAGCTCAACCCTTGCACCACCATCCGAACCAGTCGTCTTCTTGGCTACGTCCAGAATAGACAGGTCTTGTTTCCCCACGCCCAGAGCCCAGAAATGGCGCGACATCTATCTATAGTCGTCATCTTGGCGATTGCGACTTTCGTCGTCTTGTCTTTTATGTCGTCGTTTGGCGACAGGACCGAGAAAGTACGACAAGTATTGCCAGTGACCAGCGAATCCAAACTGCCACCACCGGTGGTTCCCGAAACGACTGAAGCAACCGAAGCGAAACCAGATTTGAAGTCGGAGATACCAGATGTGAAATCAGAGGCAAAGTCGGATTTTGGATCGTTACCTAGCGACATTCTAGCGGGAGGCGCGATAGCTCCGAAGCTCGAGAATGCAACACTAAAGTGCGCATACTTGAGCCGCATAGCAACGATGTGGGCTGCGCTAACATGAGTTGATCTCGCATAGGGCCGAACTCGGTCGCTCGACCTGGAAGTTCTTCCACACGATGATGGCGCGCTTCCCCGACAAGCCCACGGAAGATGACTCGCTGGCGCTCAAAACGTTTATCCAGCTATTTGCACGCTTGTACCCGTGCGGCGACTGCGCGCGGCATTTCCAAAAGTTGCTCGCTCGATTCCCACCACAAGTCAGCTCGCGCAACGCGGCGGCGGGATGGGCGTGTCACATGCACAACCAGGTCAACGAGCGGTTAAAGAAGCCTCTGTTCGACTGCAACAACATTGGCGATTTCTACGACTGCGGCTGCGGAGACGAGAAGAAAAAAGAGAGCACGGAAAGCATGGGAGAGCTGAAGTTAGAGAAGGACGGGTGAGTCTCTTCTGGAATCAAGAACGTGATACTAACCTATAACCGTGCTGATCCTCGGGACAGGCTGACTAGAGATGACTCAAGTGTATGATGATACAGTATGACCGATTTGTTTCTGAAGCATAGCGGCCGGAGTTTGTCTTAAAGATGCTAAGATTCTGGGTCTTCTCTGGGTCTTCTCCAGTACAGGATGCGTGCTCTTAGCCGTCCTACCTGGGAGAGGCTGATAACCTAGGTCCGGCACATTAGGAGAATCTTGTTAGATTCGTGAGTAGCATAGGTAGTTGAAGAGAGTAAAACATTCCTGTCATTCAAATCGGTCAAGTTCCTATGTACGTAAATCTATTGCATCTTATGGAATTGTTCAGATGCATAATTTCTACGGTGTACCCATGCACTATGAGGTAAGTAGATAAAGCGGTAGCACGTGACTCCAGCGGATTCCTGCCAAGATTAAGTAAGGTCCACTCCGGACCCAGTCAGCCAGCCAGCCTTGCGTGTCGGAGCTGCCTTGAGCTTAGGTTTGGTTCATCATTGGAGCTTGTTCCTGCTGCAACAATAAGAACAGCAACAACTTCAAACGTAACTGCTTTACTTTCACAAGGTTTCCGACCATTACTTTTGACGCCCACCGAGAAATTCTAGTCATCTTCTAGATTTACAACATTTTACCGAATCTCTTCCCCGCATTCGCATCATGGAGTTCGGCAACAGGGGCGTCTTGAATGAAGGTACGTTTCGAAGCTCAGTTTGCTCGAGAGCTTCAAGCTAAGTGCAGAGCTGGACTAATCGGCTACTTCAAACAGATGGAATCCATGTGGATATGGATAGGTTAAAGAAGGGAGAGGTCAAGTGAGTTTGCACCGATCCGGACAGATCGCCTTGGTTTGAGCATCAACTAATCATTTATACCTAGTCTCGGCACCTCGATGTAAGCTCAGCTACCCCAACTATCATCGTGCAGCAGTGATGGATAATTAATGCGGTATATTAGTATGGCCGTGACCTTCAAGGACGGTGTCATTCTCGGTACGTCCTGCGATGCTATGCTATGCTAGTCCCCTCTATTGCTCCTAAACACTTGCTAACGTTGCTACAACTTCCAGGTGCCGATTCGCGAACTACCACCGGCGCATATATCGCAAACCGAGTTACAGATAAGCTGACCCAAGTCCACGACACCATCTGGTGCTGTCGCTCCGGCTCGGCTGCCGACACCCAGGCTGTGGCGGATATAGTACAATATCAGCTGGGCATGTTCGCCATGCGAAACGGCAAGCCGCCCACCACTCAGACAGCTGCCGCTATCTTCCAGGAGATCTGCTATTCCAACAAGGACCGGCTGAGGTAAATACAAGAGTCATGCCGTGGCAGGGCATTCACAAGTAAGGCTAGTGCTAACGGGAGGGTGTCTGACAGTGCAGGTCTAATTATCGCCGGTTGGGATGAGCGACATGGCGGCCAGGTCTATTCCATTCCTCTCGGAGGTTCTCTGCACAAGCAATCCTACGCCATCGGCGGTTCCGGTTCAACTTACATCTATGGTTACTGCGACGCCAACTGGAAGGAGGGCATGGAAGAGCAGGACGCCGTCAACTTCGTCAAGGGGGCGTTGCAGGAGGCGATCAAGTGGGATGGCAGCTCAGGAGGTGTTATTCGTATGGTGGTCCTGACCAAGAAAGGGGCCGATCGACACTTGTACCTGCCCGACGAGAGCTACGAGGTGCGGCATAACTAGATGGGCACGAAAGGAGGCCGACGTGAGCCGCAAAGCCCAATGACGATCCGAGGGTTGAGCATGCCTATGTACAATATTACACAATTCCACGTGGTTGCGGATACCGCGGGCGAGGCTGCATGGGCGCAATGATAGTTACCTACTAAGCTTAATAAGAGCAATGCAAAAGAGGTCTCATATCAACTATACAATCCCTGTGCGTGGTAATACACTTGTACACCCTCCGTAAATGGACAACATAGGTACCTATTCAATGCTGCAGGGTTGGGGGATTTTTGCTTCTCGGGAGTCGGATCCTGGACGGACATGCACACAATCAAGCGGTGAGCCAAACGTACCTACGGCGATGGGCAAATCATTAAGCCTAAGTCGTCACATGGCGCGACGATGGCATCGCCAATAGAATGTCAATATATAGGCCAGTCGGGCGATTCTGACCAACCTGCTACCTGCCGTGCTGCACCTTGGCCGGTGATAGGGTAGGTTGATCTCGGGACGAACCGGGTTACGTAGAAATGTGCTTGGATGACTCGTACCTACTGGTTGGTATCCTGTAGGCGGAAGGAGAGCGCGAGATCTCCTTGCGAAGAAACGGGGATTTCCCATCTCGAAAGGAGATCTCGCGCATTGGGAAATAACAGATGAAATCTACGTCGCAGCACATACAAGCCTTTCTGCTTCGCTCGTCGTCATCGATGCTACGTCGAGGTGTGATCATGATCACCTACCTAATGTAGGTACTTTAGTTGAAGCTTGCCTTAGTCCACGGGAGAGTCACCCTCATGGTTTCCGTCGGGTTGGGGGAGTTCTCCCTTTTAGCCTAAGCGTTTGAAACCTGAGTGGACGAGCAGGTAGCAAGCACAGGGTCTTGGCAACCGTTGACGCGAAGACGTTGGTAACTTGGGGTATCAAAGATATATCCGAACCCTGCATCTCTTTCGTTTCGATGATAATTTCAAAATTTCTTTCTTTCTGAAAAGAGTACTTATGGAGAATAGGGGAGTAGGCATTTTAAGGAGAAGCAGGCTTATTAGCCAAAAGGCCCGTCCCGTGGTCTTATTTCTTATCTCATCACTCAGTTTTCGTGGGGGCGAGTGTGAGGCAGAGAGACATAGGTATGATGATGCCATCGGGTAACAGGTGTTTCTGGGTGTCTGGGTTTCTGGAACGCCGCATCCAATGTCAGTCAGCCTCTCTCTCTTTCGGGGTCGGACAGGCAACCCGCCCGCTCTGGCAGGCTCTTGGCACGGGGGAGAAGGTGGGATGGCGACGAACGCACCCCTACGAAGTAGATAATAGAGAAGAAAAAAAAGGGTTGTAGGTTGAGAATTACCCCGCGGCCCATGACATACATAGCATCCCCAAATTTTGGAAACTTCTTTTTTAGAAAGGGTCATGGGGAATGATCGGCATGCCAGGTAATCTAGAGCAGGACCCTGAATCGTGGTGACCGAATATGGGTCCGGGCTAGACGAGACGGCCAACCCGGATATGCCATAGTGCGGGATACACCACATAGTACAATCTACGCATTAGAAACATCGTTACGAGACGTGTAGTTTTCGGTTTCCGAGTCGAAGGCCACGCAGCGGCTGTTTGGAAGATGTGCCAGTCGAGTTTGCGGCTTGTTACCAACTGACTCTGTAGACGTTGAGGCGGCGGCACTTGGATCTAGATACCTAGGTAGGCATGGCTACCTACTCAACTTAAGGTTTCAGCCTTTTTATTTATATTAAATTGAGAACATGTGAACCTGCGACTCTCGAAGCTGCTGCATGAGATTACTACGAGAGGAGGAGAGATGACGTAGCTTGGCGATGGAAAGGTAGGTGACGTAAGGTAAAATATGCCTCTCACCTATGTACGATTTGTTATCCGATTGCACACCGCTGTTATCCCTGATCGAGGCATGCCAGATTTATACATAATATTCTGTTCGCTAACACAGCTAGGGATGGGATTCGTTGCTATCTAGGTATGTACCTACCTAGGTAAGGTATCTATACTGCATTAAGTAAGCCTAAAGAAAGTCTAGAAACCCCCCCACGGGCGAACAGCGTACCAGAAACAGCAGCGAGTGAAATCCTACCGAACCAGCAAGCTTCGATTCTTTTCGTGCATTAGTTCGCTGACGGCGGTTGTGCACCGCCTCACCCCTATCCCCTATTTCGGTAAGATGCAATCATTACCTGCAGTTCCGGGGCCGGGTCTTATCCTGTTCTGCCTGTCTGCCATCCCAAGCATCGCGAACACGCACGTGCGAGACGAATGAGTATTGCATACATACCTAGTAGTAGAATCCAAATGGGAGCTGTCATTTTTTTTTGGAGGAAGAGAGTCGATCTTCAGCCTATCGCAGGCCAGTTCTTACCATCTCACCATCCCCCCTTTTTGCCCACCTGCAACCAACTCGAGTGTGTTTTTTAATCATTTTATCTGCAGCCGCTGTCTCCTTTTCAATTGTGTTTGATGCCCCCTTTTCTGTTTGGGGGTTCTCGTCCTCGTAATATTTGATGACATCTCTTCCCACCTTGTTTGCTGCTTTTCGATGCGATACGTAACTCATAGTAATATCGTTCGAGAAGTCCATAAAATATCTGTGGCTTGAAGTGTTTTATCTATTTTAATCAATTTTGTCCCTAGACAAATAAAGCACGTAGCCAGGGGGGAAGCATTATTTTGTACTTGTACTTTGTACCCTTGGATTCAAGTGTCACTGTGTGCGTCAAAAGGTCAACCTTAGGTGACCAAAGTCGCATGGATCCCAATCTATTATTCCGATAAATATTTTTTTATGTCGTCTTTCTTTTTTTTTCTCCCTTTCCCTGCTGGTAACGCAGTTGGTTTTTTTATGTCATACCTGCGCATCTTTGCGCAACCTTCAATCAATTATTCGGTAGTCTGAGCACCCTATCAGCAAGCAAGACCCCTGGCCTAGACGCCGAGATATTTGAGACTTGACGTATGCCTGCCGCGCTATCTGCAATCTTGCAATCTTCGCCGCCGCCACCACCACCCACTGCACCCACTCAATGCTGGCACCTACCTACTGGGCCCGCTACCACCGCATCTTGAAACTGGCAAGCCCCCTCCGATCTACCGCTAGGCCAACCTTACCTTACCTTGCCTTGCCTTGCCTTACGTACTAAACTTACTACAATACAACAACAGCAACGCGCATTCTTGTCTTTTTCTTCACCTTATCTTGTCTCTCCCATATTAACAAGAACAACCAAAAAAAACAATTCCTTCTAGAAGCGACGCGAGGATTGAGAGACACAACCTTGTTTGCGACGCTTATTATTGCTTGCCTGCTGCGACGCAATTCTAGAAATTATTATTTCTCCGCTGCTGCGCGACCCGGTCCCGATCCTATTGAGGCTGTCGCTGCGCCGACTTCTGGTACTCTTTGCTGATCTACCAGTCGAACGAGAAGAGAGAAGAAGAAAACGCCTTGTCGCATCTTCTTGTCATTTGATAGTGACCGGCGACAATAATCGGTGGCTTATACAACGTCATCCCGACCGGCATTGGAATAGGTAAGCATTATGATTTCACGTCTTGTCTTGTTTTTCTGTCTCTGTCCCTGTCTCTCTGTCTTTGCTCTCGCCCACAAATGCACTGGCCTCCGTGGAACCTAGACGCACTGGCAGTGGTCCCCCGCGAAAAGTCAACTACCTGCTTCGTCTTCGTCTTGTTTCATTCTGTCCATCTATAATCCGTCGCTATTCACTCGCTTCGCTGCCTTGCGACGTGTTAGCAGCTTATGCCAATGAAGATGATGTTAGACCAAGATGATGAAAAAGAAAGCCCGTGAATGAAATGTGCCTGGGTGTCGGGTCGTTAAGGTTGGCGATTGGCTTGCATCGTTCCCTCTATCGTCATTTAGCCCGGCCCAGCCCAGCCCAGCGCCCCATCGTCTCTCACCCGAACTTTCCAATCTTGCCATACCCTCCCTTTGTTTCATTTTTATTTTATTTTATTTATTTATTTTATTTTTTCTTATTCCCGGCTTTGTTAGCTCGTTTATTTTCTCTTCGTTTAGTTTTGTTTTGTCTCGATAAGCAAACCTAGGCGCAAACAATCGCTATTCTTCCCCCCCGTTGATGATCTAAGTACTGCGCTGGCTGTGCTGGCTGTGCTGGTACCGTGGGAGAGAGGTGGGACGGTGAGCCATTGCCACCCGGAGGTCAAAGTGACATACGGCCGTTCCACCATTTTTGGCCTTATCTGTCTCATCGTGGTCCGTTGGGCTCGTCAAGATTGTGGCCCGAACATTTTCTTGTTTACCCGTTTTTTTCCCCACTCCGGACCCAGACCCAAGACTCACGAGGTGAAGCAGCCAGATTCATCACTTATTCTTATTCTTATTCAGTCCTAGTCTTGTCAAGTCAGTCATTCAGTCCGTCAGTCAGTTACTTGCAGTGTTCTGAGTCGAGTCGCGTTGTTTTCCTTTGCGCTTTTAGAAACACAATAATACCTATTACCTATTAATAATATTATAGATCGGCTCACTAATTTGGATTCCAGTTTCTTTCAGATACCTTACCTTACCTGACCTTAATAATCCTTTTGCTTGCTATTTGCGACACTTTGTTCCTCACACTCACCCTCACCCTCACTCTCATCACACACTTACACATAGCCGACGAAACATAGACAGACGATGCAATGGCTGCTGTAATCGGAGACTTCGTCACGGATCACACCCGGCTCCATAATATGATAGCTGCCTCTGGTTTACCCCACGAGCACTCGCGCCCTCGCGAATCTTCATTCCGATCGGAATCCAGAAACCGACCGCGTGAGGCACCACCCCAAACCGTCTATTCACCTACCTCGGCATCCTACAGACCCACGGCGCCGAGCGCGACACCTTCTAAACGATCCTGGGAATCTTCCGAGACGGGAACAGATCCGCGACATATCTCATCCACCGGCGGAGCGTCCCGGTTTCCCACCCCACCCGATTCTTCGTCGCCAAACCCCGCTTCTGCACGCGTAAGAGCACAGAATGCGAGGAGTCCGTCGTCGGAATACATGGCCACCGAAACACAGACGGCTACATCAGCAGCGACTAGTAGCGCTACACCTACCCCTACACCTACCCAATCTCATACCCAGCAACAGCAGCCTTCACCCGATTCCGACACGTACAAGTCACCCGCTCCGCAAGTCCACGTCGACAATGCACCGCCTCCTCAACAAGGGCACACAGTATTTGTGCGCGATCTCGCACACATCCAGAGCCTGGCTCGGGCCGACCTAATGAATGGGGGCAACGGACCAGGAATATTAAACGACCCACCGCTGCAAGCGATGAAGTATGAAATTAGTCAAATGCCCATAGGAGATATCATCGAGATGGTTGCAGCCCTTCTAACCAAAATCACTACTACCAATGACCTTCAGCATGATGCTCTACACAGGAATGCAACCCATCAGCAAACTGCGGCCAACCACAACAGCGAAGGCACCTCGATGAGCCCTCTGAGCAGCTCCGTTCTTGCCTTTCACGGTAAAAATGTCCCGGCCATCACGATTCTGAGTTATTTGAGCAGGATCCACAAGTATTGTCCGACCACGTATGAAGTCTTTTTGAGTCTTCTTGTTTATTTCGATCGGATGACGGAACGTGTCAACACCATGGTGATGGAAGCCGAGGCGGCGCGGAGGCAGTCGCAACAACAATCTCGGGCTGCGGCGGAAGCGCAACATGGCCAAAATGCCGACAGCGAAATGCGGGATGACGATAGTGACGATAGCGACGGGACCGAGTCCGACCTTGTTGACGACGATGCTAGCCAGAAAGGAAAAGCGAGAAAGAATCGGGAAAAACGAGCAAAAAATGCACCGCCACCCACGGCACCGGCTACGTACTTCGTTGTCGATAGCTTCAACATACACCGTCTCATCATTGCAGGCGTTACCTGTGCGAGCAAGTTCTTCTCGGATGTCTTTTACACCAATTCGAGATATGCCAAGGTATGTTATTCCACCGGTACCCCTTTTCACATCCCACCTTGAATAAGTGCTCAATATCTATCTTGCCTGCCTACTCTCATTTTAACCCATGACTCTTGTAAAACTTATGCTAATTTGCGCACCAAATAGGTCGGTGGTCTTCCGTTAGCTGAACTCAACCATCTGGAACTACAATTCCTCCTGCTGAACGATTTCCGACTTGCTGTGCCCGTAGAAGATTTAGAGGCATATGCTACGATGCTTGTCGAATTTTACGCACGAGAAGTTGTCGCACAACGTTCGCGACCCGTGAGCGGGGCCGAGTGAACACACGAACTTGAGTATCGAGATTTGAGACATTTGGGAAAGCATTATTCCTGGCGAAGGCATCCTGCTTGGTCTACATTCATACCTAACCTATTTGCGCCTGATCAACCCTCACCACCTACGACATGGCACTGGCTATAGCCATATCACTATGGCTGCGATGGGCTTCTCGAGTATGCTAGGGGTACCGGGGATATTGAGTCGAGGGTGGAATAAACCTCGGTTCCGATCATTGGTTTGGCCAATTGTGTATCAGATTAACATTGGGGGCAAACCCTGGTATTCCGCTTCAAATGATTTTCTACGGGGTTCGGGGCATTGGGCTGGGCTGGGCTGGCGCGCGCCTGGGAGAGGCGCAGGGGAGTGCAGGGGAGATATCAAGGAGGAAAGGGGGAGAGAGGGAGAGTTCTTGTCATACATATTTGATACCCGGATAGAATTTCCTTCGGGCTAAACTCCCTCTTTATCAAACTAATTCGGGCCCATCTCTATCTTTCCTCTCGAATGCCACGCGCGTGTTTTGTGATTGTGCCTCTGGGTTAATATTTGACGGGTGGGTGGTTAAAGGGAACAGTATGTGATTTGAGGAGTAAAAAGGGGGGTGTGCATTTGAGGAAATATTGAGGGAGGATCATTTCAAGCCCCTTTTCGTATTCCAAAGGGGCTTTGAAGGAAGTTGGTGATTATACTGCAAAGGCGACAGTCTTACACAGACTCGGTAATCTCTTTTAACTTCTATGACGGCATACTCTTAGTGCATCGTTTCTACCCCAAGGGCGAGCGAGGTACGGGGCGAGACGCTCGAGCGTTACCCATTTTCAGGGGCTGTTGTAGTGGACATTTTGCAGGTGAGTTGTTACACAGTTCTTAGCGGATTCCGACTTCCATAGCCACCGTCCTGGAATATGAGTTAGTATAATTTATTAAGGGTAAGGGGTGAAGGGGTGAAGTGGTTAGTCGGTAGACATACTGATCACTGGACCCGAAAAAGCTTCGGAGATGGTCCATGAATGATGAAAATAAAGTTGAATGGAAGATAGGGGCTCACGAGTGTTATGGCATGCAATTCGTAATTCCATGGTATTTCGAATCACTAACAACCTGGTGTTATACATATATCACGGTCTTCATACGGGATAAGTAAGTGAATGAAAAGTATTTGCCTAAAATCAAGGACAGGCTGTGAGCGCCTTTGCCCTTCCCCCTAAGAGCATCTAGGCATTGGCTTTCCGTGAACATTTCCCGTAAAGTTAAATCATTCGAATATATTAATTATTAGGTATAGTCAATTATTAACAATAATTTATTCAAATTTCTTATGAAATTTCTTTGTCGAGAGTTTTCAGTCCTCCTTCGCGTCAACAAAACATCCCGACAGAGCGTATTCTGGGATTCTCATAAGGCCAAGGCGGAGCGCGGGAACCAACGGTCCATGCCAAGTCGACGAAGAGGCACATTCTAGTTTGCCATGATGATGAGATTGGTTGAGATAAAATATAATGTTTACTTATGTGTGGAAGAGACCAGAGACCCGAGAGATGGTGATAGTTAGGGGCAGATGGCTACTTCAACCGACCTGG
The DNA here is from genome assembly GCA_022578945.1 of Hypoxylon fuscum. Lineage (NCBI taxonomy): Eukaryota > Fungi > Ascomycota > Sordariomycetes > Xylariales > Hypoxylaceae > Hypoxylon > Hypoxylon fuscum. The sequence goes on along the minus strand of MU399853.1, from coordinate 11,091 downwards.
GCTGTCCAAAATAAGAAATATATTTCATTATCGGCCTCGGGGATTAGGACTTTGGTATTCTTATGTACATGCAATCGAACGGCGGACCAAGGTCAGTGGGCCATTTTAAATAAAGCCTGTTGGTGGATTAGGAAGTAAGGGGTAAATCGAAGCCATAGTAGCCTGTGTTACCATATACATTTCCGTTTCCTATAGGTACATCTTGGTTGTTATTTTGGGAGAAGATGGATTTTAGGAGAAATAATTTAGCACTTTTTACTGTGTCTTTATCGTCATCACCTGCTTTTTACAGAGGTATAAAATATGAAAGCCTGCGACCAGGCTGTGTACCAAAGGGCCATTGCATTTACGAATCTATTGCCACGATTTCTGTGCCCAGAATCCTTGTCTCCGACTATTGCCTTGCCCTTGCAGTCTTTTATATCACAATACGAACCTCTAGTGTCATGGAAATGCATCATGTCTAACTTCCGAGGTTAGGTGCTGTAGCATACGCTAATTATCTTGCCCATGATTTACCTTGGGTACCTAGATAGTCAACCGGTTCGTGCATTCATCCTGATTGTCCATCCCAATGTGTCTATCCCAGGACTTGCGAAAGATGCTGTTCCGCTCCATACTCCTCGTCCTCCGGGCATATCCTAGGATATCTTGTAGCCCTCGGCGTGCTGTCCCGCCCCTTTACACACGCCCCTACCCCCATGTTCTTTCCTCCCTGCCTAGCTATCCTGAAATGGCCACAGGGCAGATCTGTTAGGAAAGTGCAATAACATAAATGGAATAGGTCACTAGGTACTTATAGGGTACCTTACAGTACATCTAAGCAGACTGCTGGCAGGGCAGACCTTGTGTTACGCGATGGGTTACTTTGTCTTCTTCTCCAAATTCCTGTACTGTGACTCTAAAAGCGACGTACTAGAAGCGTTGCTCGATTATTGCTCTTCAGTTTGGCTCTTCTTTGCGTTATTCCGCTGTTTTGCAAGATGGCTACGGAACCCGTTCTTGGCACCCTTCAGGTCAATAGAACGAACAAGGCTCCACGACAGGGACTGAACCTGAGATTTTAAGGCATTTTCGTGTGCCTCTGCATGCTCGCCTTCATTTCAGCATTAGACGTTGCCATTATCACGACTGCGCTACCCACGATCACGGATAATATTGGCGGTGCGCGGCAGTACGTATGGATTGCCAACTCATTTACGGTTGCTTCGTCAGTCCTACAACCTCTATTCGGCCAGCTAGGCGACCTCTTCGGCCAACGTACTCATATCATATCCTCGGTAGCGCTGTTCGCAATAGGAAGCGGTGTTGCAGGTGGTGCCAACAACGCTGGCGCGTTGATCGCGGGCCGCACGATCCAGGGCGCCGGTGCCGGAGGCGTATACGTGCTGCTAAACATCATATGTTACGACCTAATGCCATTACAAGAGCGAAGAAAATATCTCGGTCTGATGTTCTCTTGGTCTAGTATCGCTACTGCCTTGGGCCCCCCTGTCAATAGCACTATAACTTAGTAACCTAGACTAGCATTGGATTTTCTGGCTAAACATTCCCGTCTGCGGCCTGGCTTTAGGTGAACTCCTTATGTTCATGCGTATGAAAAAGGGCCACAACAACATAGAGAAACGAGGGATCGTAGAGAAAGTCAGGCGTCTGGACATCGTTGGGAACTTGATATTCATGCCCAGCATGATCTCCCTACTCATCGGCTTGGTTGAAGGTGGTACGGAGTATCCATGGTCGTCGTGGAGGATCATAGTGCCTCTCGTACTCGGAGTCGTGGGCTGGATTTGCTTTCACACCCACCAGGTCTTTGCCAGGTGAGTCTTTTTGCAAACACCCAGATACATTTAAGAATACGTGATATTAATATGAACTTGCAAAGATATCCTAGCGTACCACCGCGGCTCTTCGGAAATCGTACCTCCGCTACAGCTTTATTCTTAACTTTCACATCCTCAGTGTTAGTGCAGGCCTTGTCCTACTTCCTGCCCGTCTACTTCCAAGCGGTCCAGAGTACCACGGCCCTTGACTCAGGAACACTATTTCTTCCTTTCGCTATGGGCTCCTTGGCGTTTGCCGTCGCCGCGGGTATCCTGCTCTCCAAGTTTGGCAAATACAAGCCTTTGCATGGGGCCGCATTTGCTCTGTCTTCAATAGCATTTGGACTGCTCACCCTTCTGGGACCTATCATACCGAAAGTGGCTTACGTCTGGTACGAACTGATTGCCAGCGCCGGCGCCGGCCTTGTACTGTCGGTTCTTCTACTAGCTGTAATGGCGCCTCTCCCCGAGAACTACGTCGCGTCTGCATCAGCAACATATAGCTGTATACGTACATTCGGCTATATATATGGGGTGGGACCATCCCTGGTATCATTTTCAATGCAACGTTCGACCATAACCTTTCAATTATTTCCGACACTGCATTGCAAGACCAGCTTCGCGGAGGCTATGCATTCGCCAGTCAAATTCACTCATTAGGTACGCAACACGTTCAGCACGGCCTTGTGGAACGAGATTGCTGAGGTATATGTTAGGAGTCTAAGGGTAATTTGGTTGGTATGCCTGGGTATTAGTCTCGTCAGCTTCTTTGCAGTCTGGATACAGCGTGGTCTGGAGCTCCGAAAGGAGCACGAAACAGAATATGGCCTGAACGAGCCTAAAATGGCTGACACTTCGGGCAATGAAAAGCATCAGGAAGGCGACTCGGTCGAGAGCGAAGAACACTCTAGTCCCGCTTTGAAAACTGACAGATATTGAGTGTTACCGGTGCTGGCTTCTCTACTACTCGCCCATCATACTTGACAGTACCCACGCATTAATAAGAGCCTTATCTGAGGTACTTCGGGCTGTGTAGGATTTCCATATATAACTCAATCCAACTCCCTTAGTTCACTGTCACTACATGAAACTATTGCTAGAGGTTACACGTCCAGCTCCAGCATCATCATAAGTGACCATTGCTTGGCATGATATGTCGAGCGTATTTTTTCGAGAGTACGATTCCTGTTATTGTTACGAACAACACGACGATATCTACACTGACGTAGTATATTCCGCACGAGAAGCCATTACGCATGACTCGCTCTCTGAACTAGATGCTGAGCCAACTAAAGCTCTAGGCATCGCTCATTGGAACCAAAACACGCAATGACGGAGTACGTGAAAGCTAAGAGCTTACCTAGGTATTGCGGAAACTGAAGTAGCTGTGTGAAGTCTTACATTTAAGAGAGTTGGCCTTTGAATTTCGCACGACCCGGTGGTCTTAGGTCGTTGATCGCATCTTGGCATATAATTAGTCTATAAGTTAGGTCAATGTCTGAGCCAATAATGCTCCCACCTGCCGTCTAGCTCTACTCGCCTTAGTCAGTGTTCACATCGATATTAGGTAGGTAGCACGTGTTTTGGTTTTAAAATCGACAGCACGTCAGCCCTCGGCTGTACTCCCCGGAGGCTTACATTTCCGTAGACGATGGATTGACTTCGATCAAATGCAACCGAGACTGAGTTACTGTCCATGATCCACCCCTTTGGTCTATGGTGCCAGTCTGGGCTACTGGGGCCTAAGACTACAGATGCGGTTCCGTGCTAGAAGACACTCTAGACCAAGCCCACCGTCATTCATGTAAGCGCGCTCTGTCTTAGTATCAGCGCCTTGAAGATATTCAAGATTATGCCTAGCAAAATAACAAGGGTGAACGGGAACTGTTACCCGGCTATTGTGGCATGTATATGGGTCCTTATACATGTAGTATGTATTGCATACATATGCCGTTATTTCTCTTGTTCTAGCAAACCGTTTCCTGAGTCTTCTCATTTCGGGCGTTGACTCTTCCCATGATTTCCTGATCAACTTATACATCAGTTCGCCATTATGGTTAAGCTAAGTTACGTCTCCCAAAGCTTACTAGCGACGCCGTTCATCGTCCTGCCTGGCGTAACGGCCTACTGGCGCATGTCATGTAGTCTTATTCAAACCGGCCGCCTTGATCCTAACGTCTCCCCGGGGAAGATCGCTAGCCACGTCCACAAAGTCTCAGGGGCGAGCAACTTCGGTCTGAGTAATACTTACGAAGATCTCATCGGCTCTCGGTGCACTTCGTGCGAGATTCAAGACGACAAGTCGACCTATTGGACCCCACAGCTCTACTACGAGCATACCAACGGGAGTTTTGAAGAAGTACCCAATGGCGGGACCGTTGTCTACTACCTTGGGCGCGGCGAGAACCGCTCTAACATTGAGCCGTTTCCTCCGGGCTTCAAAATGGTGTCGGGCGACCCCTTCGTACGCTCCAATAACACCGCAGCCGTAACCTACACCGATAGCAATAACTTCGGAAGTCGTCTCGTCTCCGACCGCGTGTCTTTTGCCTGCCTCGACAGCTCCGGTAATGGAGGACCGGAACAGAACTACATGGCCCGCACGGACTGCGACAACGGCATGCGCGCCCAAGTTCATTTTCCATCGTGCTGGGACGGTCGGAACTTCCAACTCGACCAGTCACACGTAGCGTACATGTCAGGAATCGACAACGGGGTGTGTCCGCCTTCGCACCCGCGACAGTTGGTGCACCTATTCTTCGAGGTGATCTACGGCGTCAATGACGTGAGCAAAGAGCCCGGCGGGCGGTTCGTCTTCGCAAACGGAGACCCCACGGGTTTCGGTTTCCACGGTGATTTTATGAACGGCTGGGACGCGGACGTTCTGAAGGAGGCCATAAAGCTATGCGCCAACGATGATAGCTCTCAGGGACAGATCTCCCAATGCCCGCCTCTAGCTAAGTCACAGACCCCTTACTATGCTACCAACTGCCCAGAGCGGCAGCCTATCGTCAATGAGATGGTTAAAGGGATGGTGGAATGTCTCCCCGGTTGTAATGTTGTTACGACTGGCCCCGAGCGAGCAACTCAGTTAGTATGTCCGGATGATAAGCCGACCGTCAATAAAATCGACGAAGCGGGCCCGTTCGCCATGTTCGACCCCTCTGTAGGGCAGACACTCGACGCTAGTACTTTCGCCTTCGCTGGCTGCATGAGCGATAACGGCAACCCAAGGCCACTGAACAAGTATTCATTTGTAGCTGACAATATGACTATTGAATCATGCACCTCGCGCTGTGCCGCGGAGGGTTATCCCCTTGCAGGCCTCGAGTATTCTCGAGAATGCTATTGTGGAAGCTCCCTTGGCAGCACGGCTTCAGTCGACTGCTCAGCAACGCCCAAGATGGCTTGTGCAGGCAACACGACACAATGGTGCGGTGCACCTAGTCTCATGACCGTCTGGAGCGACACGGCCTATTCGCAATATGCAACGACGCTGTTGGCCAACACCACGACGATCAATAACGGCAGCGCAACGTACTTGGGCTGTTTCAGCGATCCGGGTGGCAACAACAGGGCTCTGGCAGGGCAAAGTAAAGTCGACACGGCGGCCATGACGAATGAGATGTGTGCAGCGTACTGCAAAGAGAAGGGCTACTCGCTGGCGGGCAGCGAGTACTCGCAGGAGTGTTTCTGTGGCAATGCCAATGGTGGCACCTTGATCGCGGATGACAGCCAGTGTGATATGAAGTGCAAGGGAAATCCGCTAGAATACTGTGGCGGGGGTCTTAAGCTGAGCGTCTGGAGACTGTAGTATGGCGTGTAGAGGGGATCTGATGGAGTAGTGTGGTGGCAGTTCTAGGACTGCCGTCTATAAGATTAGTTAGCGATTAGACTTGATGTATTGAATTGATTAAATACTAGGCGCTTAAGAAGTTATTGAAAGCGAAAACAGGCAAGCTGTTTGATATTGCGGCGCTTCATGATAGGTTACCTAGGTACCTTGACCGAACGTTCTTCTACTATTGCCCAACTAAGGCCGTTGTTGGTTGAAGTATTGAGAGTAAGATGGTATCCCCTATTCAACAGTAGTGATCCCACAGTTGGAACAAGCCTCGTGCAAACCAGTATTTTCTAACTTGGTGGGGGGTTGATAGACCTTGTTCAATGGGCTGACCATCCCCTCGGCGATTTGGCGCATTGTCTCTCTGCCTGGAGTTTTCTGTCGTGGTAATAACCTTCCAAGGGTTACCTACCTACCTACCTACCTACTTCTCCCGAGGATAGGCTGAGATATATACCACATCTCCTACCAGGGAATGGCCGTGGGATTTATCGTAGATGATCGTAGGATAGCGTGGGTTGCCCCCAGCATAGCTTGACTGTTGGTAGAAATGAACTTTAACGGCACCCTATGCCGATTGTTAACCGCTACTTAGGTAGCTAAGGTATGCAGCAGGGAATATATGAGCCGGCAATGTGCATTTCCGAAAGTGATCCTTTTAGGTATACGAGAATAGCACATCATCACCCCCAGGAATAAATCGTGAAATTTGTGGTAGATCTTGACAATGCTAGTCTCGTTTCTTAGATCGGTTCCAATGTGGAATAAATCGGACACCGTGCAGTTATTCGTCGCAAGCTACATGTAAACAGAGGGTCATGTCAGCGACCCAGTTTAAAGTCCATCTGTCTCGTTTGGTGGCATTGAATAGATAGATGACCACGCCCTGCACGTCTCAAAGATGATAGCGGATAGTTAGAAAGTGTTTGAACCATCGTCTTTAGGCCCGTGGCTTTCTCTCGAGGTATTTCTTGCATTTGGATCCAGCTCTGGCGAATAGGGTACATCTGTATGCAATTTTCGGAAGGAATCAAAGAAGGATTGAATCTTTCATAAATTCTCCATCGTCGACATTTTAAGCGTTTGCTGGGACTTGCGCGGATAATCTCGTGTTGCTCTAAACTCTGTCCATAATTTGAAGAAGTGAGTAAGTTGGCAGGTTGGCAGGTTCTTAATGTGCTAGTGAAGTCACAAGAAATATCCTCATTTGAACCTGACAGGGGTGTATTACAGGGTCTTACCCTACTTTCGTATCGCATAATTATATGTAATGACAAACTAATAGCAGCTAGAGCATGAGACCTATGCCAGTGTGGTACTAACAATCTAATAAAGATCCTATTCACACTCTTCTACTCACACATCTTTGATAGGAATACTACTACTAAGGAGCATTGATTGCTACGTACGGGTAGGCGGGATTAAAATGTAAGAAAGATGACGCTACTTGGCCGGCATTCAGGTGCCGTTGGATCTAATGCAGGGGACAGGAACGCGATGCCAAGGGCGGGATACAAGGGGGCATAATGGGGCTCATTGCAGATCATGACGCGGGCCGTACGATGCTGCATACCAGTCTCAAGTACGCGTCACAGCCTCCCCCTTTCCTAAAGAAAAAAAAAAACTTTTACAATCAAAGCTCCTGTATCTCACTGACAGCTGGCTGTCAAACCTGGTCTAACATCAATTATTTTGTGCCAAAAATTGGACCTCGAAGTAGCTGATAGTAGAATGGTTTATCGGTATTTTTCTTCCTGCTCACCAATAGCATAACTTACTCTCATTAAACAAATTATGGCATTGGTCGGCAGCCCCCGAGGCTTGCGACCTCTCGTCCTTCCAATTGGTTTGGTCGCCATTGCCTTGGCACTTGTGGCATTATACCGGGGTATAACGAACAACGAGAACTTCCTGCAGAATCTTCCTATGATGAATGGCGGAAGACCGAACCAAGTTGGCGCTCACGAGAACCGCCCGACAAACACTCATGCACCTCCTAAATACAAACCGACGCCTACCTCTATCGCACCATCCGTGACCGACCCATTCCCTCTTCTCACGGAACCGACGGCGACACCTCCGCCCATACCGCAATACAATGTTCCCCGGCCCGGCCTGTCCCGAGAGTACGGTCTATCGTACACGCCGCCCCTCTTCATCGGCTTCACACGCCAGTGGCCGATGCTCCTGCAATGCGTGGTCAGTTATCTAACCGCAGGCTGGCCGCCCGAGTCTATCTTTGTTGTTGAGAATACAGGCACACAAGGTGCGAATGCGGATGGAAAGCTTGGTCTCCAAAACCCATTCTATCTCAACCATGCGACATTACGCAAGCTCGGGGTCAACATCATACAGACACCTGTACTGTTGACCTTTTCGCAAATGCAGAATTTCTTCCTGTACACCGCGCACGCTCGCAGTTGGCCATACTATTTCTATTCGCACCAGGACGTGTTGGTGTTTTCGTTCGAGGATGGACCCGACACCATGAAACGGCCCGGTGACCGAGTCTGGCACTTTTACGACAAGCAAGACGAAACCGATATCATGCGTCCACCCGCCGCGGGCCAGGCTGGATACCGTACAATTTACGAGAATTGCCTCCGCGAGCTCAATCAAACTTTGGAGCGTGAGGAACGATGGGCATTCCGCTGGTTCCAGTACGACCACCTAACTTTGGTGAATAGAGCCGCGCTGGATGCTGTTGGTGGCTGGGATTCGTTGATGCCGTACTATGGCAGCGATTGCGACATGAATGCCAGGCTGGAGATGGATGGATGGACCATGAGGCATCGTCGTATAGGCATTATCAACGACGTATCAACTGTGATGGAGGATCTAGCCGCGTTGTACCGCGACCCGAACGTGACGCCCAAATTCATCGACCCGCACCCGATCCCTAAGGTAGAAGAACCACCTAAAGCGGAAGAGAAGAAGCCATCAAAAGAGGTGCAGGATCAGTCGCCAAAGAAGGCCGGCAAGAACAACAAGGAAGATAAGGCGACGCAAAAAAGAGAAGAGAAGGGTCAGGGCCACGACAGCATAGGCATCGCCAAGGCAGTCGAGTATTTTCGCGAGCTCGTCAACGTCGGCAATGACATGGGAGCATACAAGTACCGCGACGAGAACAACGCCCGCAATTCGTGGCAGAACAGCCAGCAAGGCGGAGTGGGCGAGCCCTACTACTATAACGCCGAAGGGTTCTCGACATCGTTCTGGATCCTAGCCGAAGCCGGCCGCGAGATCTTCCGCCAGAAATGGGGCCACCAAGATTGCGATCTGGTGGAGAACACGGCTCTGAGATTGGAAGATCAGTGGCTCGTCGAGAAAGACTGGGAGTGATGAGTCTAGGGCTCAATATGATGTGCGGAACATCAACGGCATTGGTTCTGTAGGCGTTTTGGTTTTAGAAGGACGGTTGGTTGGCTTGTTGTCGTGATACCTCCCCATGCGTAATTAGTACCTAACCATACCTTATGTATATATTCCGTACCTTAGGTACTTAGGTGCCCTTGTCCTAATCGATTGTACATGACCAGATAAATCAAGCCGGCGAGCCGCAATGTTGACTTGAGCGTTCTGAGGGGTTTAAACATGATTTGAATCAAAAACATCTCATGGTTCTTGGCGATATACCTACCTAATATCCAAGGAGGTGACGTAAGATTCACTAACTCACAAACCCCGTGGACAGCATAAGCTCGTTAGAAACTTCATATTGCCTAAGCTGATTCACAAAATGTCAATTGGTACATAGCAATTGCATCCTCCTTTCTCCTAAGAATGAACACCATATGATTCGATTCAGCAGGTAGACAGATAAGATACCTTTTTCCATACACTCAAAACTATCTAGGTACCTACATACATTTGTAGAGATAGTGTTAGATCTAAGCCAACTATGTATACTGCAACATCAGGCGCTTCCCTTTCCCTCAAGTGCATGGCGCCGATATATTCGTCTTCATGGTTCCTACCAGCCGTGTGCACTATACAGTGTACACGTTGTTATAGGTATTATGTCAAGGGTTGCATGTGCATTTCACTGCTTCCCCTGGCTCGTAAGCTTTCGATGAGGCTGTTCAAGATGACGAACTCCACCTTCAGCTTGATGCCGTACACACAAGGTTTGAATGCCCCCTGCACGTAGAACAGGTTAGCATACTGGATGCCCAGAAGAGCGATACTATAAAACAAACTCAGTTAGCGAACCAGGTCTTGTTCCTTAATTGGGAAATTCGAAGTCGTCTTATGGAGGATACGGTTCTGATAATGTTGAAAATCCAGACAGAACGGTATAAGGCAAAACGAAGTCTGTATACGTACTCTAGGGCGATGACAAGGAGGTTTGCGTATATAAGACGGTAGAGGACCTTTGCCTGCTCGGTCATGGAGCGGGTGGCAATGGAACTAGGAGAAAAGGGGGCCTTGAAGAGCATCGAGGAGTCGCGAAGACGCTTGCGAGTCTGGTGGATGTACAAAATACTCAGGAACGTCTCCTGAAAAAAGAATACTGTGAGCTGGATACGATCCCAGGTCATCTGGATGTCTGATAGATGCGGATTTACGGTTGTGACTTGCTAGTTCCATGTGCGAGAGATTAGCAGCCGGTCTCAAGGTCCTGGATGTACAATTTAGGGGTACGGAGGCAAGGTCTCACAGCTAGTGTCTCGATAACAACCGTCGGCACAGAGAAGACGATCGAATTGAATACCAATGCAGCCATCAACCACCTTAGCGTCTTCTCCTCATGCATAACCAGGTGTAGTCGCGAGTACAAGACCCAGCTCTGCGGCACGACCATGATCACCCACGTGAGGGCAATCATTGTTATTGACCCTTTCAAATCTGTCCATACCTCGAAATCCGCAAGTATGATGAACAGCGGCTGTAAAATGAGGCCCCACGAGCTCAATGCGCACGACCAGAAATACAGCCCCCGCCACCGCTTAAAGAGCATGAAGAGGGAGACATTAACCTCAGCTCCGATATACCACGATATACCCACAAATGCGGCCATGGTCATAGACATGGGCAGGTCGTCCCTGATGTCACGGATGTTGCTCATGGTAGCGGTTCTAATTATGACAAGGCATGAATTTTAAAGAAAAAGTCTTCTCAAAGACGGCGAGGAGCTTACAAGATGTAACTCCCGTATGTTGGTGGTAAGATGACACTGAATCACATAGGACCTTACATGGTTTTAAAAAAAAGCTCCCTGGTCCATTTCAACTTTTCCGCCATCCCGCCATTCGACCCACCCGATTTATTTTTATATTTTTATAATGGGGATTTTCTTTATATAAGTACTTAGGTATTATCGGTAATGTTTTTTTAATTATATAATAATTAATTATTTAATTATTTATTAAAATAATTAATTATTTAATTAATTAATTAATATTAAAAATTTAATAATTTAAA